>CM059353.1:1027289-1269266 GCA_030324255.1 Phytophthora capsici
ATCAACAACTACAACTGCCGAACACACTCACATCATACCACACACATACACACACTCAGACAAACATACACACACCATCGAACACCTTACAACGACGCTCACAAGCTTGCAACATTTGAAACGATTCCATACAAACCATCCTACTCTCGAGCCCGATACACCGATAAATACCAGCTTTTAACGTCACTGCTGTGGTCTCCGTGATGCTTACAGAGTGCCGCTGTCGGGCCTCAGGGTTCGGGACCTCGCCCGGCTTCACACGGACGCTATCCACGTGGCAGATACGGCTGTGCGCGGGCGACGCCAGCTGGAGAGCTTGTGCTGGTCAACCTCCACAAATTCTCAAGCTATCGTCGACGAAGCCGCGGCGTGGGTGATAAATGCGTACACGCGTGCCGGAGGCAGCAGACATAAGGCCGGACCCTCTTACGTCACCGGAGCCAAGCGAACGAATCACGAAGGCTTGTGTTGTAACCGTCTGTCGACGCCATCTGAATCGATGCTGTGGTGATGCCGCGGTGGTTGGGTCGGTGAAGGGTAGAGAACAACGCGGCCTGAGCAGCGTGGAAACACAGCGACAACGACAAAGGAAACGCAATAAGAATATGTCGAGAAAAAGAGAAGTCTCCGACGGGACTCGAACCCGCAATCTCCCGCTTCGTAGGCGGATGCCTTATCCATTGGGCCACGGGGACGCTTCGGACATCACAAACACTCACATCAGTACCAACTTTGGGAATAACAACGCCATCAACAACTACAACTGCCGAACACACTCACATCATACCACACACATACACACACTCAGACAAACATACACACACCATCGAACACCTTACAACGACGCTCACAAGCTTGCAACAGTTGAAACGATTCCATACAAACCATCCTACTCTCGAGCCCGATACACCGATAAATACCAGCTTTTAACGTCACTGCTGTGGTCTCCGCGATGCTTACAGAGTGCCGCTGCCGGGCCTCAGGGTTCGGGACCTCGCCCGGCTTCACACGGACGCTATCCACCTGACAGATACGGCTGTGCGCGGGCGGCGCCAGCTGGAGAGCTTGTGCTGGTCAACCTCCACAAATTCTCAAGCTATCGTCGACGAAGCCGCGGCGTGGGTGATAAATGCGTACACGCGTGCCGGAGGCAGCAGACATAAGGCCGGACCCTCTTACGTCGCCGGAGCCAAGCGAACGAATCACGAAGGCTTGTGTTGTAACCGTCTGTCGACGCCATCTGAATCGATGCTGTGGTGATGCCGCGGTGGTTGGGTCGGTGAAGGGTAGAGAACAACGCGGCCTGAGCAGCGTGGAAACACAGCGACAACGACAAAGGAAACGCAATAAGAATATGTCGAGAAAAAGAGAAGTCTCCGACGGGACTCGAACCCGCAATCTCCCGCTTCGTAGGCGGATGCCTTATCCATTGGGCCACGGGGACGCTTCGGACATCACAAACACTCACATCAGTACCAACTTTGGGAATAACAACGCCATCAACAACTACAACTGCCGAACACACTCACATCATACCACACACATACACACACTCAGACAAACATACACACACCATCGAACACCTTACAACGACGCTCACAAGCTTGCAACAGTTGAAACGATTCCATACAAACCATCCTACTCTCGAGCCCGATACACCGATAAATACCAGCTTTTAACGTCACTGCTGTGGTCTCCGCGATGCTTACAGAGTGCCGCTGCCGGGCCTCAGGGTTCGGGACCTCGCCCGGCTTCACACGGACGCTATCCACCTGACAGATACGGCTGTGCGCGGGCGGCGCCAGCTGGAGAGCTTGTGCTGGTCAACCTCCACAAATTCTCAAGCTATCGTCGACGAAGCCGCGGCGTGGGTGATAAATGCGTACACGCGTGCCGGAGGCAGCAGACATAAGGCCGGACCCTCTTACGTCGCCGGAGCCAAGCGAACGAATCACGAAGGCTTGTGTTGTAACCGTCTGTCGACGCCATCTGAATCGATGCTGTGGTGATGCCGCGGTGGTTGGGTCGGTGAAGGGTAGAGAACAACGCGGCCTGAGCAGCGTGGAAACACAGCGACAACGACAAAGGAAACGCAATAAGAATATGTCGAGAAAAGAGAAGTCTCCGACGGGACTCGAACCCGCAATCTCCCGCTTCGTAGGCGGATGCCTTATCCATTGGGCCACGGGGACGCTTCGGACATCACAAACACTCACATCAGTACCAACTTTGGGAATAACAACGCCATCAACAACTACAACTGCCGAACACACTCACATCATACCACACACATACACACACTCAGACAAACATACACACACCATCGAACACCTTACAACGACGCTCACAAGCTTGCAACAGTTGAAACGATTCCATACAAACCATCCTACTCTCGAGCCCGATACACCGATAAATACCAGCTTTTAACGTCACTGCTGTGGTCTCCGCGATGCTTACAGAGTGCCGCTGTCGGGCATCAGGGTTCGGGACCTCGCCCGGCTTCACACGGACGCTATCCACCTGACAGATACGGCTGTGCGCGGGCGGCGCCAGCTGGAGAGCTTGTGCTGGTCAACCTCCACAAATTCTCAAGCTATCGTCGACGAAGCCGCGGCGTGGGTGATAAATGCGTACACGCGTGCCGGAGGCAGCAGACATAAGGCCGGACCCTCTTACGTCACCGGAGCCAAGCGAACGAATCACGAAGGCTTGTGTTGTAACCGTCTGTCGACGCCATCTGAATCGATGCTGTGGTGATGCCGCGGTGGTTGGGTCGGTGAAGGGTAGAGAACAACGCGGCCTGAGCAGCGTGGAAACACAGCGACAACGACAAAGGAAACGCAATAAGAATATGTCGAGAAAAAGAGAAGTCTCCGACGGGACTCGAACCCGCAATCTCCCGCTTCGTAGGCGGATGCCTTATCCATTGGGCCACGGGGACGCTTCGGACATCACAAACACTCACATCAGTACCAACTTTGGGAATAACAACGCCATCAACAACTACAACTGCCGAACACACTCACATCATACCACACACATACACACACTCAGACAAACATACACACACCATCGAACACCTTACAACGACGCTCACAAGCTTGCAACATTTGAAACGATTCCATACAAACCATCCTACTCTCGAGCCCGATACACCGATAAATACCAGCTTTTAACGTCACTGCTGTGGTCTCCGTGATGCTTACAGAGTGCCGCTGTCGGGCCTCAGGGTTCGGGACCTCGCCCGGCTTCACACGGACGCTATCCACGTGGCAGATACGGCTGTGCGCGGGCGACGCCAGCTGGAGAGCTTGTGCTGGTCAACCTCCACAAATTCTCAAGCTATCGTCGACGGAAGCCGCGGCGGGGGTGACAAATGCGTACACGCGTGCCGGAGGCAGCAGACATAAGGCCGGACCCTCTTACGTCGCCGGAGCCAAGCGAACGAATCACAAAGGCTTGTGTTGTAACCGTCTGTCGACGCCATCTGAATCGATGCTGTGGTGATGCCGCGGTGGTTGGGTCGGTGAAGGGTAGAGAACAACGCGGCCTGAGCAGCGTGGAAACACAGCGACAACGACAAAGGAAACGCAATAAGAATATGTCGAGAAAAAGAGAAGTCTCCGACGGGACTCGAACCCGCAATCTCCCGCTTCGTAGGCGGATGCCTTATCCATTGGGCCACGGGGACGCTTCGGACATCACAAACACTCACATCAGTACCAACTTTGGGAATAACAACGCCATCAACAACTACAACTGCCGAACACACTCACATCATACCACACACATACACACACTCAGACAAACATACACACCATCGAACACCTTACAACGACGCTCACAAGCTTGCAACAGTTGAAACGATTCCATACAAACATTCCTACTCTCGATCCCGATACACCGATAAATACCAGCTTTTAACGTCACTGCTGTGGTCTCCGTGATGCTTACAGAGTGCCGCTGTCGGGCCTCAGGGTTCGGGACCTCGCCCGGCTTCACACGGACGCTATCCACGTGGCAGATACGGCTGTGCGCGGGCGACGCCAGCTGGAGAGCTTGTGCTGGTCAACCTCCACAAATTCTCAAGCTATCGTCGACGGAAGCCGCGGCGTGGGTGACAAATGCGTACACGCGTGCCGGAGGCAGCAGACATAAGGCCGGACCCTCTTACGTCGCCGGAGCCAAGCGAACGAATCACGAAGGCTTGTGTTGTAACCGTCTGTCGACGCCATCTGAATCGATGCTGTGGTGATGCCGCGGTGGTTGGGTCGGTGAAGGGTAGAGAACAACGCGGCCTGAGCAGCGTGGAAACACAGCGACAACGACAAAGGAAACGCAATAAGAATATGTCGAGAAAAAGAGAAGTCTCCGACGGGACTCGAACCCGCAATCTCCCGCTTCGTAGGCGGATGCCTTATCCATTGGGCCACGGGGACGCTTCGGACATCACAAACACTCACATCAGTACCAACTTTGGGAATAACAACGCCATCAACAACTACAACTGCCGAACACACTCACATCATACCACACACATACACACACTCAGACAAACATACACACACCATCGAACACCTTACAACGACGCTCACAAGCTTGCAACATTTGAAACGATTCCATACAAACCATCCTACTCTCGAGCCCGATACACCGATAAATACCAGCTTTTAACGTCACTGCTGTGGTCTCCGTGATGCTTACAGAGTGCCGCTGTCGGGCCTCAGGGTTCGGGACCTCGCCCGGCTTCACACGGACGCTATCCACGTGGCAGATACGGCTGTGCGCGGGCGACGCCAGCTGGAGAGCTTGTGCTGGTCAACCTCCACAAATTCTCAAGCTATCGTCGACGGAAGCCGCGGCGTGGGTGACAAATGCGTACACGCGTGCCGGAGGCAGCAGACATAAGGCCGGACCCTCTTACGTCGCCGGAGCCAAGCGAACGAATCACGAAGGCTTGTGTTGTAACCGTCTGTCGACGCCATCTGAATCGATGCTGTGGTGATGCCGCGGTGGTTGGGTCGGTGAAGGGTAGAGAACAACGCGGCCTGAGCAGCGTGGAAACACAGCGACAACGACAAAGGAAACGCAATAAGAATATGTCGAGAAAAAGAGAAGTCTCCGACGGGACTCGAACCCGCAATCTCCCGCTTCGTAGGCGGATGCCTTATCCATTGGGCCACGGGGACGCTTCGGACATCACAAACACTCACATCAGTACCAACTTTGGGAATAACAACGCCATCAACAACTACAACTGCCGAACACACTCACATCATACCACACACATACACACACTCAGACAAACATACACACACCATCGAACACCTTACAACGACGCTCACAAGCTTGCAACATTTGAAACGATTCCATACAAACCATCCTACTCTCGAGCCCGATACACCGATAAATACCAGCTTTTAACGTCACTGCTGTGGTCTCCGTGATGCTTACAGAGTGCCGCTGTCGGGCCTCAGGGTTCGGGACCTCGCCCGGCTTCACACGGACGCTATCCACGTGGCAGATACGGCTGTGCGCGGGCGACGCCAGCTGGAGAGCTTGTGCTGGTCAACCTCCACAAATTCTCAAGCTATCGTCGACGGAAGCCGCGGCGGGGGTGACAAATGCGTACACGCGTGCCGGAGGCAGCAGACATAAGGCCGGACCCTCTTACGTCGCCGGAGCCAAGCGAACGAATCACAAAGGCTTGTGTTGTAACCGTCTGTCGACGCCATCTGAATCGATGCTGTGGTGATGCCGCGGCGGTTGGGTCGGTGAAGGGTAGAGAACAACGCGGCCTGAGCAGCGTGGAAACACAGCGACAACGACAAAGGAAACGCAATAAGAATATGTCGAGAAAAAGAGAAGTCTCCGACGGGACTCGAACCCGCAATCTCCCGCTTCGTAGGCGGATGCCTTATCCATTGGGCCACGGGGACGCTTCGGAC
Organism: Phytophthora capsici; assembly: GCA_030324255.1. Classification (NCBI taxonomy): domain Eukaryota; phylum Oomycota; class Peronosporomycetes; order Peronosporales; family Peronosporaceae; genus Phytophthora; species Phytophthora capsici. The sequence continues at coordinate 1,033,238 of CM059353.1, forward strand.
ATCACAAACACTCACATCAGTACCAACTTTGGGAATAACAACGCCATCAACAACTACAACTGCCGAACACACTCACATCATACCACACACATACACACACTCAGACAAACATACACACACCATCGAACACCTTACAACGACGCTCACAAGCTTGCAACAGTTGAAACGATTCCATACAAACATTCCTACTCTCGATCCCGATACACCGATAAATACCAGCTTTTAACGTCACTGCTGTGGTCTCCGTGATGCTTACAGAGTGCCGCTGTCGGGCCTCAGGGTTCGGGACCTCGCCCGGCTTCACACGGACGCTATCCACGTGGCAGATACGGCTGTGCGCGGGCGACGCCAGCTGGAGAGCTTGTGCTGGTCAACCTCCACAAATTCTCAAGCTATCGTCGACGGAAGCCGCGGCGTGGGTGACAAATGCGTACACGCGTGCCGGAGGCAGCAGACATAAGGCCGGACCCTCTTACGTCGCCGGAGCCAAGCGAACGAATCACAAAGGCTTGTGTCGTAACTGTCTGTCGACGCCATCTGAATCGATGCTGTGGTGATGCCGCGGTGGTTGGGTCGGTGAAGGGTAGAGAACAACGCGGCCTGAGCAGCGTGGAAACACAGCGACAACGACAAAGGAAACGCAATAAGAATATGTCGAGAAAAAGAGAAGTCTCCGACGGGACTCGAACCCGCAATCTCCCGCTTCGTAGGCGGATGCCTTATCCATTGGGCCACGGGGACGCTTCGGACATCACAAACACTCACATCAGTACCAACTTTGGGAATAACAACGCCATCAACAACTACAACTGCCGAACACACTCACATCATACCACACACATACACACACTCAGACAAACATACACACACCATCGAACACCTAACAACGACGCTCACAAGCTTGCAACATTTGAAACGATTCCATACAAACCATCCTACTCTCGAGCCCGATACACCGATAAATACCAGCTTTTAACGTCACTGCTGTGGTCTCCGTGATGCTTACAGAGTGCCGCTGTCGGGCCTCAGGGTTCGGGACCTCGCCCGGCTTCACACGGACGCTATCCACGTGGCAGATACGGCTGTGCGCGGGCGACGCCAGCTGGAGAGCTTGTGCTGATCAACCTCCACAAATTCTCAAGCTATCGTCGACGGAAGCCGCGGCGGGGGTGACAAATGCGTACACGCGTGCCGGAGGCAGCAGACATAAGGCCGGACCCTCTTACGTCGCCGGAGCCAAGCGAACGAATCACAAAGGCTTGTGTTGTAACTGTCTGTCGACGCCATCTGAATCGATGCTGTGGTGATGCCGCGGTGGTTGGAGAGCTTGTGCTGGTCAACCTCCACAAATTCTCAAGCTATCGTCGACGAAGCCGCGGCGTGGGTGATAAATGCGTACACGCGTGCCGGAGGCAGCAGACATAAGGCCGGACCCTCTTACGTCACCGGAGCCAAGCGAACGAATCACGAAGGCTTGTGTTGTAACCGTCTGTCGACGCCATCTGAATCGATGCTGTGGTGATGCCGCCGTGGTTGGGTCGGTGAAGGGTAGAGAACAACGCGGCCTGAGCAGCGTGGAAACACAGCGACAACGACAAAGGAAACGCAATAAGAATATGTCGAGAAAAAGAGAAGTCTCCGACGGGACTCGAACCCGCAATCTCCCGCTTCGTAGGCGGATGCCTTATCCATTGGGCCACGGGGACGCTTCGGACATCACAAACACTCACATCAGTACCAACTTTGGGAATAACAACGCCATCAACAACTACAACCGCCGAACACACTCACATCATACCACACACATACACACACTCAGACAAACATACACACACCATCGAACACCTTACAACGACGCTCACAAGCTTGCAACAGTTGAAACGATTCCATACAAACCATCCTACTCTCGATCCCGATACACCGATAAATACCAGCTTTTAACGTCACTGCTGTGGTCTCCGTGATGCTTACAGAGTGCCGCTGTCGGGCCTCAGGGTTCGGGACCTCGCCCGGCTTCACACGGACGCTATCCACGTGGCAGATACGGCTGTGCGCGGGCGACGCCAGCTGGAGAGCTTGTGCTGGTCAACCTCCACAAATTCTCAAGCTATCGTCGACGGAAGCCGCGGCGTGGGTGACAAATGCGTACACGCGTGCCGGAGGCAGCAGACATAAGGCCGGACCCTCTTACGTCGCCGGAGCCAAGCGAACGAATCACAAAGGCTTGTGTCGTAACTGTCTGTCGACGCCATCTGAATCGATGCTGTGGTGATGCCGCGGTGGTTGGGTCGGTGAAGGGTAGAGAACAACGCGGCCTGAGCAGCGTGGAAACACAGCGACAACGACAAAGGAAACGCAATAAGAATATGTCGAGAAAAAGAGAAGTCTCCGACGGGACTCGAACCCGCAATCTCCCGCTTCGTAGGCGGATGCCTTATCCATTGGGCCACGGGGACGCTTCGGACATCACAAACACTCACATCAGTACCAACTTTGGGAATAACAACGCCATCAACAACTACAACTGCCGAACACACTCACATCATACCACACACATACACACACTCAGACAAACATACACACACCATCGAACACCTAACAACGACGCTCACAAGCTTGCAACATTTGAAACGATTCCATACAAACCATCCTACTCTCGAGCCCGATACACCGATAAATACCAGCTTTTAACGTCACTGCTGTGGTCTCCGTGATGCTTACAGAGTGCCGCTGTCGGGCCTCAGGGTTCGGGACCTCGCCCGGCTTCACACGGACGCTATCCACGTGGCAGATACGGCTGTGCGCGGGCGACGCCAGCTGGAGAGCTTGTGCTGATCAACCTCCACAAATTCTCAAGCTATCGTCGACGGAAGCCGCGGCGGGGGTGACAAATGCGTACACGCGTGCCGGAGGCAGCAGACATAAGGCCGGACCCTCTTACGTCGCCGGAGCCAAGCGAACGAATCACAAAGGCTTGTGTTGTAACTGTCTGTCGACGCCATCTGAATCGATGCTGTGGTGATGCCGCGGTGGTTGGAGAGCTTGTGCTGGTCAACCTCCACAAATTCTCAAGCTATCGTCGACGAAGCCGCGGCGTGGGTGATAAATGCGTACACGCGTGCCGGAGGCAGCAGACATAAGGCCGGACCCTCTTACGTCACCGGAGCCAAGCGAACGAATCACGAAGGCTTGTGTTGTAACCGTCTGTCGACGCCATCTGAATCGATGCTGTGGTGATGCCGCCGTGGTTGGGTCGGTGAAGGGTAGAGAACAACGCGGCCTGAGCAGCGTGGAAACACAGCGACAACGACAAAGGAAACGCAATAAGAATATGTCGAGAAAAAGAGAAGTCTCCGACGGGACTCGAACCCGCAATCTCCCGCTTCGTAGGCGGATGCCTTATCCATTGGGCCACGGGGACGCTTCGGACATCACAAACACTCACATCAGTACCAACTTTGGGAATAACAACGCCATCAACAACTACAACTGCCGAACACACTCACATCATACCACACACATACACACACTCAGACAAACATACACACACCATCGAACACCTAACAACGACGCTCACAAGCTTGCAACATTTGAAACGATTCCATACAAACCATCCTACTCTCGAGCCCGATACACCGATAAATACCAGCTTTTAACGTCACTGCTGTGGTCTCCGCGATGCTTACAGAGTGCCGCTGCCGGGCCTCAGGGTTCGGGACCTCGCCCGGCTTCACACGGACGCTATCCACCTGACAGATACGGCTGTGCGCGGGCGGCGCCAGCTGGAGAGCTTGTGCTGGTCAACCTCCACAAATTCTCAAGCTATCGTCGACGAAGCCGCGGCGTGGGTGATAAATGCGTACACGCGTGCCGGAGGCAGCAGACATAAGGCCGGACCCTCTTACGTCACCGGAGCCAAGCGAACGAATCACGAAGGCTTGTGTTGTAACCGTCTGTCGACGCCATCTGAATCGATGCTGTGGTGATGCCGCCGTGGTTGGGTCGGTGAAGGGTAGAGAACAACGCGGCCTGAGCAGCGTGGAAACACAGCGACAACGACAAAGGAAACGCAATAAGAATATGTCGAGAAAAAGAGAAGTCTCCGACGGGACTCGAACCCGCAATCTCCCGCTTCGTAGGCGGATGCCTTATCCATTGGGCCACGGGGACGCTTCGGACATCACAAACACTCACATCAGTACCAACTTTGGGAACAACGCCATCAACAACTACAACTGCCGAACACACTCACATCATACCACACACATACACACACTCAGACAAACATACACACACCATCGAACACCTAACAACGACGCTCACAAGCTTGCAACATTTGAAACGATTCCATACAAACCATCCTACTCTCGAGCCCGATACACCGATAAATACCAGCTTTTAACGTCACTGCTGTGGTCTCCGCGATGCTTACAGAGTGCCGCTGCCGGGCCTCAGGGTTCGGGACCTCGCCCGGCTTCACACGGACGCTATCCACCTGACAGATACGGCTGTGCGCGGGCGGCGCCAGCTGGAGAGCTTGTGCTGGTCAACCTCCACAAATTCTCAAGCTATCGTCGACGAAGCCGCGGCGTGGGTGATAAATGCGTACACGCGTGCCGGAGGCAGCAGACATAAGGCCGGACCCTCTTACGTCACCGGAGCCAAGCGAACGAATCACGAAGGCTTGTGTTGTAACCGTCTGTCGACGCCATCTGAATCGATGCTGTGGTGATGCCGCCGTGGTTGGGTCGGTGAAGGGTAGAGAACAACGCGGCCTGAGCAGCGTGGAAACACAGCGACAACGACAAAGGAAACGCAATAAGAATATGTCGAGAAAAAGAGAAGTCTCCGACGGGACTCGAACCCGCAATCTCCCGCTTCGTAGGCGGATGCCTTATCCATTGGGCCACGGGGACGCTTCGGACATCACAAACACTCACATCAGTACCAACTTTGGGAACAACGCCATCAACAACTACAACTGCCGAACACACTCACATCATACCACACACATACACACACTCAGACAAACATACACACACCATCGAACACCTTACAACGACGCTCACAAGCTTGCAACATTTGAAACGATTCCATACAAACCATCCTACTCTCGAGCCCGATACACCGATAAATACCAGCTTTTAACGTCACTGCTGTGGTCTCCGTGATGCTTACAGAGTGCCGCTGTCGGGCCTCAGGGTTCGGGACCTCGCCCGGCTTCACACGGACGCTATCCACGTGGCAGATACGGCTGTGCGCGGGCGACACCAGCTGGAGAGCTTGTGCTGGTCAACCGCCACAAATTCTCAAGCTATCGTCGACGAAGCCGCGACGTGGGTGATAAATGCGTACACGCGTGCCGGAGGCAGCAGACATAAGGCCGGACCCTCTTACGTCGCCGGAGCCAAGCGAACGAATCACAAAGGCTTGTGTTGTAACTGTCTGTCGACGCCATCTGAATCGATGCTGTGGTGATGCCGCGGTGGTTGGGTCGGTGAAGGGTAGAGAACAACGCGGCCTGAGCAGCGTGGAAACACAGCGACAACGACAAAGGAAACGCAATAAGAATATGTCGAGAAAAAGAGAAGTCTCCGACGGGACTCGAACCCGCAATCTCCCGCTTCGTAGGCGGATGCCTTATCCATTGGGCCACGGGGACGCTTCGGACATCACAAACACTCACATCAGTACCAACTTTGGGAATAACAACGCCATCAACAACTACAACTGCCGAACACACTCACATCATACCACACACATACACACACTCAGACAAACATACACACACCATCGAACACCTTACAACGACGCTCACAAGCTTGCAACAGTTGAAACGATTCCATACAAACCATCCTACTCTCGAGCCCGATACACCGATAAATACCAGCTTTTAACGTCACTGCTGTGGTCTCCGCGATGCTTACAGAGTGCCGCTGCCGGGCCTCAGGGTTCGGGACCTCGCCCGGCTTCACACGGACGCTATCCACCTGACAGATACGGCTGTGCGCGGGCGGCGCCAGCTGGAGAGCTTGTGCTGGTCAACCTCCACAAATTCTCAAGCTATCGTCGACGAAGCCGCGGCGTGGGTGATAAATGCGTACACGCGTGCCGGAGGCAGCAGACATAAGGCCGGACCCTCTTACGTCACCGGAGCCAAGCGAACGAATCACGAAGGCTTGTGTCGTAACTGTCTGTCGACGCCATCTGAATCGATGCTGTGGTGATGCCGCGGTGGTTGGGTCGGTGAAGGGTAGAGAACAACGCGGCCTGAGCAGCGTGGAAACACAGCGACAACGACAAAGGAAACGCAATAAGAATATGTCGAGAAAAAGAGAAGTCTCCGACGGGACTCGAACCCGCAATCTCCCGCTTCGTAGGCGGATGCCTTATCCATTGGGCCACGGGGACGCTTCGGACATCACAAACACTCACATCAGTACCAACTTTGGGAATAACAACGCCATCAACAACTACAACTGCCGAACACACTCACATCATACCACACACATACACACACTCAGACAAACATACACACACCATCGAACACCTTACAACGACGCTCACAAGCTTGCAACATTTGAAACGATTCCATACAAACCATCCTACTCTCGAGCCCGATACACCGATAAATACCAGCTTTTAACGTCACTGCTGTGGTCTCCGCGATGCATACAGAGTGCCGCTGTCGGGCCTCAGGGTTCGGGACCTCGCCCGGCTTCACACGGACGCTATCCACGTGGCAGATACGGCTGTGCGCGGGCGGCGCCAGCTGGAGAGCTTGTGCTGGTCAACCTCCACAAATTCTCAAGCTATCGTCGACGAAGCCGCGGCGTGGGTGATAAATGCGTACACGCGTGCCGGAGGCAGCAGACATAAGGCCGGACCCTCTTACGTCACCGGAGCCAAGCGAACGAATCACGAAGGCTTGTGTCGTAACTGTCTGTCGACGCCATCTGAATCGATGCTGTGGTGATGCCGCGGTGGTTGGGTCGGTGAAGGGTAGAGAACAACGCGGCCTGAGCAGCGTGGAAACACAGCGACAACGACAAAGGAAACGCAATAAGAATATGTCGAGAAAAAGAGAAGTCTCCGACGGGACTCGAACCCGCAATCTCCCGCTTCGTAGGCGGATGCCTTATCCATTGGGCCACGGGGACGCTTCGGACATCACAAACACTCACATCAGTACCAACTTTGGGAATAACAACGCCATCAACAACTACAACTGCCGAACACACTCACATCATACCACACACATACACACACTCAGACAAACATACACACACCATCGAACACCTTACAACGACGCTCACAAGCTTGCAACAGTTGAAACGATTCCATACAAACCATCCTACTCTCGAGCCCGATACACCGATAAATACCAGCTTTTAACGTCACTGCTGTGGTCTCCGCGATGCTTACAGAGTGCCGCTGTCGGGCCTCAGGGTTCGGGACCTCGCCCGGCTTCACACGGACGCTATCCACGTGGCAGATACGGCTGTGCGCGGGCGGCGCCAGCTGGAGAGCTTGTGCTGGTCAACCTCCACAAATTCTCAAGCTATCGTCGACGAAGCCGCGGCGTGGGTGAAAAATGCGTACGCGCGTGTCGGAGGCAGCAGACATAAGGCCGGACCCTCTTACGTCACCGGAGCCAAGCGAACGAATCACGAAGGCTTGTGTCGTAACTGTCTGTCGACGCCATCTGAATCGATGCTGTGGTGATGCCGCCGTGGTTGGGTCGGTGAAGGGTAGAGAACAACGCGGCCTGAGCAGCGTGGAAACACAGCGACAACGACAAAGGAAACGCAATAAGAATATGTCGAGAAAAAGAGAAGTCTCCGACGGGACTCGAACCCGCAATCTCCCGCTTCGTAGGCGGATGCCTTATCCATTGGGCCACGGGGACGCTTCGGACATCACAAACACTCACATCAGTACCAACTTTGGGAATAACAACGCCATCAACAACTACAACTGCCGAACACACTCACATCATACCACACACATACACACACTCAGACAAACATACACACACCATCGAACACCTTACAACGACGCTCACAAGCTTGCAACAGTTGAAACGATTCCATACAAACCATCCTACTCTCGAGCCCGATACACCGATAAATACCAGCTTTTAACGTCACTGCTGTGGTCTCCGCGATGCTTACAGAGTGCCGCTGTCGGGCCTCAGGGTTCGGGACCTCGCCCGGCTTCACACGGACGCTATCCACGTGGCAGATACGGCTGTGCGCGGGCGGCGCCAGCTGGAGAGCTTGTGCTGGTCAACCTCCACAAATTCTCAAGCTATCGTCGACGAAGCCGCGGCGTGGGTGATAAATGCGTACGCGCGTGTCGGTGGCAGCAGACATAAGGCCGGACCCTCTTACGTCACCGGAGCCAAGCGAACGAATCACGAAGGCTTGTGTCGTAACTGTCTGTCGACGCCATCTGAATCGATGCTGTGGTGATGCCGCCGTGGTTGGGTAGAGAACAACGCGGCCTGAGCAGCGTGGAAACACAGCGACAACGACAAAGGAAACGCAATAAGAATATGTCGAGAAAAAGAGAAGTCTCCGACGGGACTCGAACCCGCAATCTCCCGCTTCGTAGGCGGATGCCTTATCCATTGGGCCACGGGGACGCTTCGGACATCACAAACACTCACATCAGTACCAACTTTGGGAATAACAACGCCATCAACAACTACAACTGCCGAACACACTCACATCATACCACACACATACACACACTCAGACAAACATACACACACCATCGAACACCTTACAACGACGCTCACAAGCTTGCAACAGTTGAAACGATTCCATACAAACCATCCTACTCTCGAGCCCGATACACCGATAAATACCAGCTTTTAACGTCACTGCTGTGGTCTCCGCGATGCTTACAGAGTGCCGCTGTCGGGCCTCAGGGTTCGGGACCTCGCCCGGCTTCACACGGACGCTATCCACGTGGCAGATACGGCTGTGCGCGGGCGGCGCCAGCTGGAGAGCTTGTGCTGGTCAACCTCCACAAATTCTCAAGCTATCGTCGACGAAGCCGCGGCGTGGGTGAAAAATGCGTACGCGCGTGTCGGAGGCAGCAGACATAAGGCCGGACCCTCTTACGTCACCGGAGCCAAGCGAACGAATCACGAAGGCTTGTGTCGTAACTGTCTGTCGACGCCATCTGAATCGATGCTGTGGTGATGCCGCCGTGGTTGGGTCGGTGAAGGGTAGAGAACAACGCGGCCTGAGCAGCGTGGAAACACAGCGACAACGACAAAGGAAACGCAATAAGAATATGTCGAGAAAAAGAGAAGTCTCCGACGGGACTCGAACCCGCAATCTCCCGCTTCGTAGGCGGATGCCTTATCCATTGGGCCACGGGGACGCTTCGGACATCACAAACACTCACATCAGTACCAACTTTGGGAATAACAACGCCATCAACAACTACAACTGCCGAACACACTCACATCATACCACACACATACACACACTCAGACAAACATACACACACCATCGAACACCTTACAACGACGCTCACAAGCTTGCAACAGTTGAAACGATTCCATACAAACCATCCTACTCTCGAGCCCGATACACCGATAAATACCAGCTTTTAACGTCACTGCTGTGGTCTCCGCGATGCTTACAGAGTGCCGCTGTCGGGCCTCAGGGTTCGGGACCTCGCCCGGCTTCACACGGACGCTATCCACGTGGCAGATACGGCTGTGCGCGGGCGGCGCCAGCTGGAGAGCTTGTGCTGGTCAACCTCCACAAATTCTCAAGCTATCGTCGACGAAGCCGCGGCGTGGGTGATAAATGCGTACGCGCGTGTCGGTGGCAGCAGACATAAGGCCGGACCCTCTTACGTCACCGGAGCCAAGCGAACGAATCACGAAGGCTTGTGTCGTAACTGTCTGTCGACGCCATCTGAATCGATGCTGTGGTGATGCCGCCGTGGTTGGGTAGAGAACAACGCGGCCTGAGCAGCGTGGAAACACAGCGACAACGACAAAGGAAACGCAATAAGAATATGTCGAGAAAAAGAGAAGTCTCCGACGGGACTCGAACCCGCAATCTCCCGCTTCGTAGGCGGATGCCTTATCCATTGGGCCACGGGGACGCTTCGGACATCACAAACACTCACATCAGTACCAACTTTGGGAATAACAACGCCATCAACAACTACAACCGCCGAACACACTCACATCATACCACACACATACACACACTCAGACAAACATACACACACCATCGAACACCTTACAACGACGCTCACAAGCTTGCAACATTTGAAACGATTCCATACAAACCATCCTACTCTCGAGCCCGATACACCGATAAACACCAGCTTTTAACGTCACTGCCGTGGTCTCCGCGATGCTTACAGAGTGCCGCTGTCGGGCCTCAGGGTTCGGGACCTCGCCCGGCTTCACACGGACGCTATCCACGTGGCAGATACGGCTGTGCGCGGGCGGCGCCAGCTGGAGAGCTTGTGCTGGTCAACCTCCACAAATTCTCAAGCTATCGTCGACGAAGCCGCGGCGTGGGTGATAAATGCGTACACGCGTGTCGGAGGCAGCAGACATAAGGCCGGACCCTCTTACGTCACCGGAGCCAAGCGAACGAATCACGAAGGCTTGTGTTGTAACCGTCTGTCGACGCCATCTGAATCGATGCTGTGGTGATGCCGCCGTGGTTGGGTCGGTGAAGGGTAGAGAACAACGCGGCCTGAGCAGCGTGGAAACACAGCGACAACGACAAAGGAAACGCAATAAGAATATGTCGAGAAAAAGAGAAGTCTCCGACGGGACTCGAACCCGCAATCTCCCGCTTCGTAGGCGGATGCCTTATCCATTGGGCCACGGGGACGCTTCGGACATCACAAACACTCACATCAGTACCAACTTTGGGAATAACAACGCCATCAACAACTACAACCGCCGAACACACTCACATCATACCACACACATACACACACTCAGACAAACATACACACACCATCGAACACCTTACAACGACGCTCACAAGCTTGCAACAGTTGAAACGATTCCATACAAACCACCCTACTGCATATTGACACCTTCGGCCAGAATGAAGCTAGAGAACACATCGATTGCTGTCTGCTGCGCAAGCTGGGAGTTGGCAGGTGCGAGATCCTGTAGAGTCATACTGTTTTCAAGTGTTTTTGTCGGTCAGAGGGGTGATATCGAAATGATGTAAAAACACTTGATGGTTAGTATGATTCCTAACGCATATTTGCGTACATTTGCCAGCACAGCGTTTCACCTACCCCTAATAACTCGGACTGTCATAGATCGGTTAGTTTTTTAAACCATAAATGAGATCAGTTATTTATCAGTTATTTATAGGTCAATCGAGTTTTAAACCATTAGAAAATCTTTCGGCTCCTGAGGCAAAAGCTTGGCGACGCTGAAGAACGTGTGGGTCAAGTCGAGCACGGCGTCCGTGAAGGTGTGCCAGTGGTCCCAGGGCAACGCCAACGGTGGCCCGAAGATGCTGAGCAACGGTCCATCCCCTCCGATGTGTCAGTACTCGACGAGCGACATCCACATCAACCAGGACATCTCCAAGGCGGGCGGACAGGCGCTGTCGCAGGAGGAGCAGAGCCCGACGCCGACCACCAAGCCTATGAAGAAGACGAAGGCCCCGAAGACGACCGCTCCCAAGAAGACCAAGACTCCCGAACCCGTCGAAGAATCCGCCGAGCAGGTTGACCAGACCGTCCAGCAGACCGTGAAGAACACGACGGCTTGCTGCTGAAACTCTACTCAAGATTGACGTTGACATCGACAAGTTCCAAAGTCCAGCGGCACGTCCCATCCACCGACCGATTCCTCGAGAAGATGCATTGGCACCGTGACGTGAATCTAGCAAAAGCTGCTGGGTAACCGTGTGAGTCGGATACGCTGAGTACACCAGCAACCTGTACTCGATTACGACATGTGGACTGGTTCGCTTGACGGCCGATAAAGAGGTTCAATACCGATGATCCATTGATGGATCGCTGGTAAAATAAGCGTACGTATATTATCAAGTATTATGAAGTATACGTCATCACCTACTACGGATCGTTTGAACTTCGGCTAGTCATCCATGTGCGGGAACAAAATGTGCTCTGGCATTGAGTACAAATCCGATAGCGCCAATGCTGCCGCAAGCGTTTCTTGTTCGAGCAGTTCATCATCAGTTATCTCCCGAAGTAGCTCATCGTTAGAATTGTCGCTCGTTACATTCGGTTTGGTTTGACGTTCAGGGGCGCAGTTGCTTCCAGTTGAGGTGTCAGGTTCTTTAGCTCGACCTACGGATTCTGCAATCCCCATTACAGAGTAGTCTCCGTTCGTGCTGGAATCATCTTCACTCATGCAAGGGTTGTTCCTCATGAAAACTTCGTACTTGTGTCGGTCGTCCGTTAGGGTCATGTCCGCAACAGCACCACTGTGCGCGGATTGCGACTTGTTGCTCCACCTTGCCACGGGACATGCGGTTGCGAGGTGCAGAGTGGATGCGTTTTGCAACTTTGTGATTGCGCTCAACTCCAGCGCTCGAAGCTGGAACCAGGTACACCTTCATCAGGAGCTGTGAAAGAGCAGGAAATTGGCACTGGCCTTGACTCCAGAGCGTGTGTGCTCTGAACTTGGTAGAGTCTCCTTAACTATACGCCACCTTCCCGTCACAGGCACTGAAAGTATAGAATTCTTTCATAGCGCTGTTGAGTCTGGAACCGTTGTCATCATCTAGGCAACAAAGAAGTTTGATTCCTTCACGACACTGCTCAAAGATATCTGTTTCCCCGAGGTCTAGCGATTTGCCGTCAGCTTGGCTTGAGGCTATCGCAAGACGAAAGGGCCGATAAAATGGGTCACAGAAGAAGGCCAGCGCGTGAACTGGAGTTGCAATTCGTCTCCATCGGTAGAGTAGTTTCTGTTGCAAACGCAAAGTGTCCTCCCGCTCCATCACTCGCCCTACGTGCAGATAAATGTACACAAAGCACGCATACACAGTAGATAGTGTTGACGTGGTACTCTCCAGAATACCGATACACTGACAAATTGTATCGAAGATTGTCACATTCTCGAAAACGCTGCGCCAAAAACTGCCATCCATTAACGTTGAAACGAAATCTGCCGGTAGTTCGTATGACTCGTCAATTTGACGTTCATCTTTCTCGTTTAGTACTGCAGCAATAACGGCCGTGATAGCCCATTTTACTTTGGAGAGTCGAACAAACATGTAGTTTATACTACTCCATCGCGATGCAGAGAATAAAACCATGGCGTACGTTCTTCCGCAAAGTTCGCGACACAGCACACTGTAGATCTTATTCAGCAAGTTCTGATTTTTGATCGTCTTGGCTACAAACACGGCCCGACGAATCCCTTCCTTCACGGAACCAAGTTTGGCTATATCCGCGCAGAAATTGTTCAGTGCGTGCGCACTACAGCCGTAGGTAAGCTGTACAACACCTTGGTGGTGCAGGGATTCGCGAACAGCTCGCATGAGGTTGCAGGAATCGGAGATAAACACAAATATGACCCGCTCACGCTGGTCGGGTGGCGTTAGTGGTGGGTTCATGAAGGCGTTTAACCGGGAGATAACGGCCATAATTTTGCGGGTAACCTCGACACCGCTTTCCTTCTTTAAGTCCGCATTTAGATATTCAGCAAACCAGGGTCTAGGATCATCAACAATGACGTTCGACATACTTCGGGATAGCACGTTTGTAGCCCCATCAACGCCAATCGTAAGAGCTTCCGCCGCCCACATTGCTCTCTTAAATTCCATCATGGCGCCTTGGTATGTGTCCGAAAGGAGATTAGTAGATAGTTCCTCGGCGCGAGGCGGTGTGTACACAGGGTTCACCATATCAAAAAACTCTCTGAACGCGGGGTGATCAAACAGAGAGAACTCTGTACCCGTTTTGGGGACTGCAATCGCAAACACGCGATCTATGGCTGCCCGTTCCTCGCGAGAAAAAACTCGGGAATGCTTTCGCCTTCATGCTACATGTAGTAGCAATTGAAGGTGGTAAATTGGAACTGTTGGTACTGTTCGTTGCTGGTAAACGCCCGATCGATGTAGGCATCCGAGGGCTGGTCTGGAGGTGACTGCGCATGTTCTTGGGCGTAGCCGATAACGTGTCTCCGCAGTGCGTACACACTACGCGTGGAGTCTTAAACGAGCCAGTAGGATTTTTTAGTGAAGTGGGCCCAAATGCCGCCGCGCTTCCGGCCCATGGTGAAAATTGTAGAGTGAGTTCACCGAAACAAACTTCACCAGTTCACTGCTGAGCACGCACATGAAGCTCCAATTTCCATGTGCTGTCGTACGTGCGAGTCCCTTTAGCACATGTTCATCTTATCGTCATTGGCGATAAGATTCGTTCTTAGGATACGGCAGGTTCATGCTGGCGTACTAAAAGTAATTTTTAAAATCATAAAAAACCAAATAAAACTAATTTAACTAACCGATTTGTTTTTTAAAACGAAAACTCATTAAAAAAACCATTCTATAATGCTGACGAATACGACCAGAATTGCTGTCTGTGTGTCCACAATACTGGCACACAAACAGCGTGTTCGATACTACGTCAGGGGTCCAAGACTCTCCCTTGAAAGCGAGGTAACAATGAAGCCTGTAATTAGCTGTAGTGTAGGCTACTCCACTGTGAAAAAGATCTCCACGAAATATAATAGCGTAGCCGCGAGGTGTTGCAAGTGTCATTGTATCTTTGGAGAATGACACGAAACTTCGTGTTTTTACGGGTTGTTTCGAATATCCAAGCGTACAAAAAGAAGTGATATTGGATGGTATCAAAACTGGAAAATTTCCACTCGTGAGACAGAAAAATGTACGCGACGCGGGACTCGAACCCGCAACCCCCAGATTCGAAGTCTGATACGCTATCCATTGCGCCAGCCGCGCTGTGAATACTACTATATACTTTGTTGTATTTAACATTATTAATTAAGTTCGGCAGCACTCTTGATGCAGCCACTGAATTCCGAACTGGGCAAAAACACCGATTAGCTTTTTAACACTCTGTTGCTAAGGTTTTCAACAAAAACTTGCTTAGAGAACAAACAAACCACCTCCAGAAGTCTATCTCAGCCCGGGACCGATAAAAAAAATGTATCCACGACTTGATTGGTTGCTTATTAAATATCAGCTCGATACGACCTTACTGAAACTAAGTAAGAAAAATACTGTTGGCAGCTTAATGAAATTCATCCACACCGAAAACCCATTACGACACTAAGTCCATGCTTCGACGCCACAAGCGTAAACGTGTGGAATCTACGGCCGCTGATGACGACGAATGGGCCATCTCTGCCGACCTCATTGACGACACCATGGCCTCCATCCAACTGCTGATGAACCGTAACTCGGACAGCTTTGCAGAACTCAGCCTCCCGCCAGCGGTCATCTGGCACCAATTGTAAGCCTTCCCTTCCTTTTATTCAATACTGCTGCTAATGTCTTTTGAGTCTGCAGATACACTCTGCTACCAAACCGGACATTCGTCGATCAGAATGTAGAGCACTAATGTCGGTTCCTCCTCCGACAGACGGTTGACTAATTCACGCTTTGCCGCCACTACCAGGTGTATCGGCTGCAAAGTGAAGGCAAGTTGGTGACGTTTAAGATCCCATTGGGCTCGGATGAAACTGTGATACTGCGCGCAGAAGACTACACAGCTGAGGTGAAGAAGTACGAGAATGTGTTCCGTGAGCAACTACGCCAGCATCCGGGAGACACAACTATCTCCGCTAAATTAAACGCGATGGCTACATTCGGACGAGCGTTACCGCAACTCACCTCGTTATCCACTGCTCCATTGGAAATATTGCTAGCACGGATGAGTGCAAGCGGTAACTGTAGTGAAGATGACATTCGAGCTATGGTGGGGTACGTCTCGTGGTAATGTGATGGTGTAGAGACACTTGAGACTTACTTGTGATTTGTGCGCGTTGCAATTACTACTGCAGACAGATCCGACGACTGGGGTTCTTGCTGCCAACAACGCGCTTAGATGACGAAGCGTACTCATTTTCTGTCCCTGGAATAGGAAAATTTGTGTCTGCGATTAAAAAGACTCGATCGCTGATCTTGAGCACGCTGAAACGCACCAAGTACAAGGAGATGCATGAGCAGCAGCTGAAAAAGGCAAAGTTGAAGCATTCTCGTTTTCAGCTGGAGTTCCACCTTACCGATATGGAAGGCTGTGGGTTAATTCGACGAACTAAAGTCACGTCGGGTGTCCTAGTTGCGCTTACGAACAAATAGACAGAAAATGTTGTATCATCGATGTCTCATTAGCGACTTGTGCACTTACGTACGAGAGTCGAGCTGCTCAATAACTTGAAACCTTCGTCGCCAAAAGTTGTGCTTCTTGCCACTGTACATCTATCTCAGCCGACGACCTTGGCCTTGAAATGGGACAGCACTCTTTAGCTTTTCATTCTCTTTCGCCTCCTCTTCTCCCTTCTTCTCTTCGTCGGCCAGGCTTACGGCTTCTCCATTAAGACGCTGTCCCACTGAGTGCTCCCTCTTGGGAGCTGTGATAGAACTGCCATTGGTGTTGGAGGAGCTACCGTTCAGAGAGTATCCTCCGTTGCTACTTCCTCCCAAACGAGCGCTACCTGTGGGAGCGCCGCTGAATGCGGACGACTTACCATTAAGCGAGTGACCAGTGCCGTGGAACGCCTCGTACTTGCGTAAGCGAGCCGCGCGAAGTGCAGCTGCATCAGTAGAGCTCTTCTCTCCACTTTTCTTTAAGCGCAATCCTCCGCCAAATCCACGAGTCGGCTTGACATCGTCTGCTTTCATGGTTGGAACACCTTGGATTTAAAACAGGGCATTCGTCAGTGAATACAGAGACACATATTTTACTGAAGAGTCATACCTCCATAAGGAACATTCGACTGTGGTGCAGGGGGGACTGCAGAGGCTGCAGTAGCCGGCGCTGGAGGGACGTAGTCGGCCGGCTCCTCGAAATCTACCTCACAATCCGTCTCAATAATGCACGCAGCGGGCGCGGGTTTAACCTCACGCACGTCCAGCAGGTAGTTCTTGTTATTGTACTTGAGGCAAATAGTGTCACCGATTGTCATGCACGAAAACTTCCGAAGAGAGCCCTCCAAACTACATAAAACAATAAGAAATATTAGTTACAGCAGCGAATACATAACCGATCAGCTCCTTATGAAACGCACACTGCACGAGGATTGGAGATATCCAGAAAGTCTTGTGATTGTGGGCGAAGTTTCACGAATGTCGCCTTTGGAAGTGACACATTCTGGATGTTGAGAATTCCACCTTCCTTTACGAAAAGGTTTTGCATCATCTATTGAAGATACAAGAGTAAAAACATTAGAGCAAAGCTTAATCACTGAATTAAGCAAACTTACCCAGTAAGGCATGTAGCAGCTTCCTTCAGGAGCACTAAACTCCAACACTCCGCAGTGCGATGAGCGGTCCACTCCTTCATTCGTCACCTTAAACAGCATCGGATACTCGATGTGCAGACGAGCTGAAGACATAAGTGGAAGAAATATATGAGTCCCTTATTCCATCATACTCGACAGCATCATCATCACTCTTTTACCTAATGTTTCCAGTGCAGAAGGGGGCAAGAGAACTACAACAGATATCCCATCAGTCCTAGCCATAAGAAGACTGTAACATACAACGTACTCTTGTCGCCATCTTCTAGATGTGCCTTGTCACAGAACGATACGGGGTACACGCGGTAGTGCTCGTCGAAACTGTAACAAAACATTAAGATTTAGTATTCGTTTCCAAGAAAGTCGAAGAACGAGACCGTCGCACCGCTGTGGGAAGTCACCAAAGTTGAACTGCACGCCAAAGGGGTTGCCATCTCCACCGAAGCCTCCGAACTGCCGTCAATTAACTAGTGAGTTAGCTGCTGAGCGCCTACAGGAGATGCCAAGAGGTCATACCATTGTTCCTAGGAAGTCGACTCGTGCTAAAGGGAGAGAATGATAAATGTCGCTATGATTGGATGAAATTCAACCCAATCAGACAATCGGTCTGTCAAAATGGCTACATTGAAGGCAACTTCAACAATTCTATTGCTGCCAATCGACATGTTGTATAGGTAGATCTACGTTCGAATGCTAAGGCGCAGCTTGCGACCTTCCTTGGCGAGTTCTTGTGGGCCGTAGCCGTCAATGTAAGCCAGGATTTGATCTTCATCAGCGTCGAGAGGGATCTTGCCCGCCTTCAAGTGCTGCGAGCGGCACAATGCAAACACAAACATCAGTGCACCATTGTCAACATCCGTACACATACCCAGAAAAAACTAACTTACTCCTGTCACTGCACGACGCAGATCCGACGTGAAGATGCCTGGAGCAACGCTGTACCGAACACAGAGCTTCGTTGTGAACTGTTTCGGCAGCAAAGCGCCCTGACGACCCTTTTCAACAAGACCAACACGGTTTTGCTCAACGTACGATTGGTTCCTGTTCTTCGTAGCGAGTTTCGACTGATCGAGTTCGTAAAGCGCAGCAGACAGCTCGTCCTCGTTAAGACGTTCGTTGGCTTCGTAGCAGCGCTCAAGATAGGCGCGCCATCGGTCCAACTTCTCTTCCATGTTCCAGCTTCTGGCGACCTCCGTGTAAATTACTTCTTCGCGAAACTTGGTCATTTCCTTGTCCTCCTGGTGGTTCAACAAGATTCTATGCACAAGACCCTTCCGCTCCTTCGCCAGCGCTGTGTTTGGGTCCTCGTACAGTGAGACAGTGTGAAGCTTGCCTCCGAACGAGCTGCTAAGAAGAACAAGTCCTTCAGCCGGAGCAATCGGTACGCGTACGATACGGTTCGTCACTGTAGCAATATCCATAGCATGTTAGAATAAAAAGCGCCACAAATGACAACAAACGCAACGTACACAGAGCAGCATCGAATTCCACGCGGGACATGCCCTTCGTTGCCACAGCCAGTGCCCCGCCAACCATGCACCGAATCTGGTTCAACAAGAAAGCCTGGCCAACAATGTGCACTCGCAAGTGCGGTTCGCCACCGAAATCCGGCACCAGACTACCCGAGCACGAGTAAATGGAGCGGCGGTGACGCGGCAACAGCTTGCGCGTGAGTTCCTCTTCATCTTCAAACTGACTGGACTCCTCCAAGTAGTCATCTACAGTAGATTCCTCCTCCTCCTCCTCGTCATCAACATCCTCCGTTTTTTCGATCTCGTCGTCAGTATCCACCTCGACTTCAGATTTATTTCTTCGGGCTTGAGCCTTAAACTGCTTCCTGTTCGCGTGCATCTTGTAGAAGTACGACCTCGAGCGCGTGAAGTTGTGGAAATCATGGACACCTTCATAGCGACGTAGTGCACGGCAGAACTCAGCGACAGCTTCGTCCGTGTCAAAGTCTTCAGCTTCTGGTCCCATTAGGCTGTCCTTTAGGAACGAAAGCGGCATGAAGTACTCGTACTCACGCAACACACAATTCTTGCGTGCAGAAAAACGCTTGTTCACTCTGGTGCAGGAAAACACTCGGATGTTGTCCGGCAGTGTTGCATTTAGAGCCTCCGCAAGTCCATCGACGCGACCCGAAACCGGATCCACCTTGTCCTCCTCATCAATCAGCAGCTTACCAGAGAACTACAGAAGCCGAACAGAATACACATTAGCGCTGCATATTTCTCTTTATTGCAACGACACCAGAACGTACCACAATGCAGCCAGCGTGGACGCCCTTGTCCGTGCGGCTGCTTCTGGACCAGTCGATCTTGCCCAGATCCTCGAAATTGGACTCACGCATGGCGCCGGCCTGTAAAATGGCGCGACGGAGCTCGTCTTCGATAGTTGCTACGTCGTCGTTCATCTGCAGCCCGTGGTAGCCCGTGCCCATGTATCCGCCAACAATTGCCACTTTGCGCTTGACCAGCTTGGCGGGTGAATTGGTATCTGCAGGCAGATCTGCCCAGTTACGCCCCGTTGCACCACCATCTCCAGTAGAGAAAGCGGCAGAAATACTGCGAGTGAAGGAGCTACGGAGCGCCGGACGTCCGTGACGCAGAGCAAAGCGTGTCAACATGTTAGCACTTGAACCAGTGGCTTTCGAGTTTACAATTGTCAGGATAAAGCACTTGTTTATTGCATGCTATAGTTAGTTAAAGTGATGATAATGTAGCCACATCACATTGGTGAACGCACCACGAGCTTAGAATTCACTCGACATTTTGAAAGGCACCTGAAAAGCTCTTTTTCTCCTAGACGCTATGGCTCTCCGTGTCCTCTCGCAGACTCTCCGTGCTCGTGCTCTGAACTCGGCCACTCCCGCGGCCTGGCGCTCGACCTCGCAGCGTCTCGCCTTCTTCTCGACCAAGTACACGCCCCAGCACGAGTACGTGACGATCAACGGCAAGGAGGGCACCATCGGAATCACGGACTTTGCCCAGAACTCGCTGGGCGACGTCGTGTACGTGGATCTGCCGTCGGTGGGCGACAAGTTTGCCAAGGGGTAAGTTTTTACGGCCTGGAGTTTGTGCTGTCTGCTGTCTGCTTGGATACCAGTGGATCCTAACGTTTCTGCTGTATCATTGGATGTGAAGCGACGCTTTTGGAGCTGTGGAGTCCGTCAAGGCTGCTAGCGACGTGTATGCGCCTGCTGCGGGTACGGTCACGGCCGTGAACGAGGTGGGTACTAGTTCAGTATGCTGTGAGGGTAGAGATGGATTGCTAACTGTTGCTGCAGGACCTGGCTGAGAGCCCGAACCTTGTGAACGACGAGGCTATGACTGGTGGCTGGTTCATCAAGCTTGAGGTGCGTTGCAAGTGGCTATTGTTTATTGATATTTTGCTAACGGTTATGTGTTAGCTTGACGACGTGTCGGACGTGGATGACCTGCTGGATGAGGCCGCCTACAAGGAGCACTGCGAGAACGAGGAGCACTAAACGGTTCCAGGCTGCTGATCTCCACCAGCCTTCACATGTAGCTGCTGCAAATTCGCAACCTTTTAAATACCAGACCTCGGTTTCTCGTGGCTATTGCTCTTACGTTCCTCCAAACGTCCGTGATTACTTTGCCAAAGATGATAGGATGCCACCGCAGATGATTGGAAGCACCTGGCAACGATCAAGAAATGTATTGTTTATACAAAAATTAATTTTGAAATGCAAGCAGGCAATATTGCAGTTCTGTTTTTATTGGTTGATAATACCAACAGACTCTCACGTTTCTGTCCAAATTTCAAATTCCGCGCCATCAAAAAAACTAATAAGCGGCATGGAAGTCTCCGACGCCAACGTCAAGGTCTTCTGCCGCGTGCGGCCGCCCAACGAGCGCGAGTGCGGCGTGAAGGCCACGTCTTTAAGCGGCTCCGCTGGCTTCCTGGCTCGCAACAGCGCGGCCGCCGCGTCCTCGTCCTTTACCAAGAAATGCGTGACTGTTCCGGCCTCCGACGCCTTGCAGCAGACCGTTTTCCTCCATAGTAAGCACGGCTCAGCCAAAACATTCACGTTTGACCGCGTCTTTGGAGAAGATTCCAGTCAGAACGATGTCTTTGAGGTCGTAGGCGCTCCCATTACGCAGGCCTGTCTAGAAGGCTACAACGGCACCATCTTTGCCTACGGACAGACGGGATCAGGCAAGACATTTACGATGCAGGGACCCGACGACGTCATTGATACAGAGACGGTCAGTCTCACACAGGAGCAACTTGACCTGCGTGGTCTGGTCCCTCGAGTTTTCGACTATCTCTTTGACAATGTCGTGGCAAAAGACAGCGGGACGAACGTGCAGCACACGTTCGCGTGCTCCTTTCTGGAGATTTACAATGAACGAGTGTACGATTTATTGGATGGAGGCAGCACAAAGGATGCGGCAGGGCTACAACTTAGGGAAAATGGTCGCAAGGGTGTTCACATCGAGGGACTCATTGAGAGTGTGGTGACCAATTCCAAGAAGGCTGCGGAGTTGATGACAGTCGGAGCGCAGAACCGACGAGTAGGACAGACGTCCATGAACAGAGAGAGCAGTCGGTCACACAGTGTGTTTATTTTGCAGTTGCAGACAAAGGAGACATCGGCGGAAGGCACCAAGATCCGAACTTCGAGATTTAATCTGGTGGATTTAGCAGGTTCGGAGCGCCAGCGGAGTACAGATGCAGCTGGAGAACGACTGAAGGAAGCTGGCAGTATTAATAAATCGCTGTCTGCGCTTGGTAATGTCATCATGGGGCTTTCGGAGCAGTCGGTGGGCAAACACCGACACGTGCACTACCGCGATTCCAAGCTGACGTTCCTTTTGAAGGACTCGCTGGGTGGTAACTCTAAGACATTCATGGTTGCAACGATTTCACCGGCCGAAGATTCCGCGTTTGAGACTCTCTCTACCCTTAAATTTGCACAGCGAGCAAAGATGATCCAGAACAGCGCAGTCGTGAACGAGGACTCGGTCGGCAGTGCTCTTTTCTTGCAGGAAGAAATCTCAAGACTTCGTCGACAACTTCAACACGCGCACGAAGAAATTGCTCGCAATATCCCTGGTTCAAACTTACTACAGCAAGGGACAACGCCCTCAGAAGTCACTTCAAGCCAGAACTCGACTGTTCCCCATACAGCACTACAAGGATCCTGTGATCCTGTCGTTGATGCCCGTTTCCGTGAGTTGGAGGAGTCATTTGTCACAACTGCTGAGAAGAGTGACAGACTACAGCGTTCGTACGAGTATCTTCAGCTTCAGAATGGGAACTTCCAAGCGCTTTGCACAGACTTAAAGCAACATATTTCTCACTTGAAAATGATGCTTCGACTGCGAGGTGTTGGTGGACCAGGAGCACATGACTATGAGCCTTCAGCCGACGCCATTGAGTGGAGAATGAGGTACGAAGAGATGGAAGAGCGCTTTGTTGAGCTTCAGGATGAGCTACAGCGTACTGGACCTGATGATGCTGGGGTCGCAGGGAAAGCCAAGAGTGAAGTGGAAAACCTCAACTTAATGCTGCTTGGTTTGACAAAGCAGCTTGCATTTGTACTGCGAGATAAACACGATCTCCAGGACCGTTTGCTGGAGAATGAATCTGACAAGGATGAAAGTATGGAGGGACCTTCCTTTTATAAAATGGCTGACGGCGATTTCTCCGCCAGACTGGGAGAGGCATTGAAGCAGCAGGCAAATGAGTATCAGGCGAAATTAGATTCGGTCACATCCTTCAACGCTTGCCTGGAAGTGAAAGCACATGAAACATCACTTGAGCTTTTACAGATGAAGGAGCGTGAGGCCTCCTGGTCAATTCAACAACATGATCTTGAAAAGCAGCTTACCGATGCTAAAGAAGCTCTGATAGATTCAGAGAAAAATGCATCGTCGGCTAATGACCTGCTGATTCAAGAAAAATGTAACATTGAGAAGCTGGAGATGCAGTTAGAGCGAGCTCGTGAAGATATTCGTCTGGAATTCGAGGCTGCATTGGCTGATGGATCCACTGCTAACCAGAACCTTAGGCGCTCAAAGACGCTGTTGGAGAATGAACTGGCAACAGCGAATGCAGAACTCAAGCAGCGTGAGTGTCAGGTTCACGATGCTGAACACGCATTCGACCAATTGAAGATGGAAATGGCTGAGCTTGAGGAAGCACACCAAAAGACATTACTTCAGCTTAATGGTGTTCAAGATGATCTGAAGGAAGCTACGGTACAAGTTGCTCACTTGCACACTGAGATTTCTGGTCGCGACAATGTGATTGATACGCTGAAGTGCTCTGAAGCTGCACTCACTGAGGAAAGGATGGCTCTCGAGCGGAAGCTCGAAGAATCTAGCAATGCCGTTAGAAAGCTGCAGCAGGACGCCATTGCCGCAGCACAAGCGCATTCAGAAGCGATGGAATCGCAAAGTCTCCAAGCACAGGAACATGAACAAACACTGGTGAAGAAATTTGAGGAGAAACTTCAAGTGAAAGACGAGCAGCTCCTCGAGCTTCATACAGAGTATGATGACCATCGCGCAAAGACAGAAGAAGCTAATCGTTTCCATCAATCGATGGTGGAGGAGAAGAATGCCGCACTCGAAAGTCTTCAACGCCAACTCGACGACCAAGAGCAGGCACTCAGGCTCGAACTGGAACATGTGCAGCACAAGCTGTCCGAGGCTCTTACTGATGTTACAAAACTTTCCGATGAAAAGGGTCGAGTCGAAACAGAGCATGCTAGTGCAGTTAAGGAAATCCAGCGTCTTCAGGATGACATGAAGCAGATTCAAGCCGAGAAGGACACTACAATCCAAAGCCTGTTAAAGCGTGTGGAGCAGTTTACTGTGCAAACGACCAACCTGAATACTCACAACACCGAGCTGCAGAAGGAGTGCAAGAGGCAGCAAACATTGCTGTCTGAATCAGAAGAAACCATAAAATCCTTCACGCAAGAGGTTGGGGCGCTACAGGAGCAAGTTGCAGCACAATCAAGTGAGATTTCTGAGCTTCATAAGGATCTTGCTACAGCTCAAGAGGCCAGTCAACAAGCTGGAATGACTATTACGCAGAAGGCTGATGAGCTTATCGTCAGTGGGGCAAGAGTTAACGAGCTGGAGAAGGCACTCAGCGATAGCAAGACCACTCTGGAGTCTTTGACAACTAAGCTTGAGAAGGCCGAGGATAACATTCGAGATGCTGAAGCCACCAATTCACGCCAACAAGAAGAGATCAGGATGCACAAGGCCATCCAAAATACACTGCGTGAAGAGATCAAGAATCTAGAACTTCATCGGCTCGAGTTGACCGAGTCTCTGAAAACTGAGGAAGATTCCAAGCAGTGCGTAGAGCAAGAGTTTACTGAAGCGCGAACATCATGGTTGGAAGAGAAGAACAAACTAAAGGGATCGATTTCAGCTCTCGAGAAACGTACCGAGAAGTTGGCTCTCGACGGAGAGACTGTCTCGGCCAGGGAACACAAACTGAAGCTAGAAAACGAAGCCCTCGAGATATCGTTTGGAGAGCAGGCGAAGATTTTACAAGAGCTCAAGAACCGCGTCATTGAGAAGGAGGATACGATTCGTGCGTTGGAGTTCAGCTCTACCGGCCTCGAGCGGCAAGTGGCAGAGCAACAAAACACTATGGCAAAGCAGGAAGCAGAGATCGCCAAAATGGCTACTTCTCTCTCAGAGAGCAACGACACCATTGCTGTGTTGAAGGAGCGTGCAGACAGCAATGAATCTGCGTGGGGTCAGAAAATCCTCGAGTATAAAGCTGAATTGGAGGCAGCACGCGGCCGTGTGCAGGCATTTGAGCAGTTGGACGAGGAGAAGACTGCAGCGTTCAAGAACGCTAAAAAGGTGCTAGTGGCAGAGAAGGATTCCCTTGAACAGAAGCTCGAGGAAAACGAAGAGATCTTAGCACAGCAAACTGCGCAAATGATGATGGAGATCAAACAGCTTACATCGACCGTCGAAGAGAAGGATGCGCAGCTACAGCTTGCCAACAAATCGCTTGCTGTTTTGAAGGACGGGTTGGTGCGCGCAGCCAAGGAGAATGCCAACGCGAAGGTGAAAGAGTTGCAAGCCACAATTGAAGAACTGGAAACCAAGCACAAGTTACTTCTGGCGGAGAACGAAGATCTTAAGGAGAAGGCAACAGCTGAGCTGAAGGAGAAGGAAGAGGAGCTCAATCGTCGTCGTAGCGAACTTGACGACGCGGAAGAGCACAACAAATCTGTTCAGAAGGCATTGGAGGCACAACAGGCAGCGGCTGAGAGTGCTCTGAAAGAAGCCAAGGCAAAGGCGGTCTCACAAGATGAGCTTGGACAGGCGAAGCGGAGGTTCCTTACGGAGAAGGTGAAGCTCCAACGGGAGATCCAAACCTTAACCAAGAAGGTCGAAATGATTTCGAAAGAGAACGAGAAGCTGGTCGGCCATCACAACAGCCGGCAGAAGATTCAGCACCATGTCAAGGTGAAGGAGGAGAACAATCGTCTACTGGACCAGGTGCGGCAGCTAACGGACGAAAGGATCAAAATGCAGCGATCGCTAGAGAAGCTGCGGACGGTACTCAAGGAGAAGGAGAACATTGGTGTGGAATCTGCTAGCAATACCCCATCGTCTGTATCGCCTGCTTCTAGCACTTCTTCAAAATCGCTTCCCCTCAAGAAGGTCAAGAGACCAAGTCTCGGTAGTGCGTCAAGTGCAACTGCGAGTACTGCAGCGTCTACGGCAAGAGCAGCAGCAAGACTAGCAGAGCGAGGTCGACCTTTGAGTAGATCTGCATCACCGGGACCATTGAAGAAGCGGGTAAGGACAAATTCAGGTTGGCAGAGGTAACACTATCCCAACTATCGTAACGACTCGAGTAGATTGTAAATATTGATTTCTTTTCATTTATCAAGTGTGTTTGTTCAAACTTTGTTGCCGATGTCCTCACTGCTCGATGTGGCCAAGGCGATGAACGCTGAAAGTTCTGTAAATGTTTCACTTGTCGATGCAAAGGCTGGAAACGAAGAGAAAGGTTCAAAGTCGCTAACGCTGATGGACGTGGTTCAGCAGGAAGTGCAAGCTCCGAAGCATACTCTACAGCAAGTAGCTCAGGAGATAAACGAAGAAGATCGATCAAAAATTCAAACTGCTCTTGACTCGAAAGCGAAGGCTGTGAAGGACGAGCGTCAGCAACTTCGGTCGCAAACTTTACAGCAAACTGCAGCGGAAATGCAGCAGGAAGAGCGGAATTCAGCTCAAGTGTTGCAGGCAAAAGTTGCCAATTCCAAGCAGGAGGTGGCAGATCCAGACAGTGACAACGAATATGACGACGACGACAGCTTCGAAGACGAGCTGCCGAAGGGTAACAGTAAGAAGGAGAAAGAAGCTGTGGCTGGTGACGATGATGGGCCTGTGGATGAAGAAGAACCTTACGAAGCTCCTCCACGGACAACCCCGAGCGAGTCGAAAGAGAGCAAGGAGTTTCTTCGAGCAGTGTATCGTGCGGACAAGTACCATATTCGAGACATGCTCAACGAAGAAGTTGTCGACGCTAACATCGCGGATCAGGTAGAGGACGGCACTTGGATATTTGTAGCTTCTCTTCAGTTTAGTTCACTCTTCTTGTGATTTTCAGCACGGCTGGAGCGGTTTGCACTGGGCTGCGTCCCAAAACCACGCTGAAATCCTTGAACTTCTTCTCCAAGAAGGGGCACAAGTCAACGCCATCGACCAGGTGCATTTATCTGCATCACTATAGTCACTTCCGCCTCTCATTTCCTTCTCTTCCTCGTAGATTAACGGATGGACTGCTCTACACGTCGCCGTCGTCCGCGAGTCAATTTCCTGCATCAGCATCCTCTTGTCGTCTGGCGCTGATCCTCGTATCCGTGACAATTACGGCGATACTGCCGTCGATTGTCTGCAAGCTGCCAGCAAGAAGAAGAAAGTGAAAATGCTGCAACTTCTACAAGAAGCCCGCAACAATAGTTAGTTCGTCTCCCCCAAATGCAACAGCGTCTTGTGTGTTCCCTTTTTTCTTGTGTATTTACTGCACGGCCGCCTCAACCCCTACCAGGACAATGTGTTGTGTTTCATCTACGAGGACGCGCCGAAGGAGCCAACGTTGTCCTTCTTATCGTTCTTCTCCACCTTGACGGACTCGCGGTACTTCTGCAGGTAGAGCTTGAGCGGTTCCACATATGAGTCGAAGCCCAACGTGCTCATAGCCCAGATGATATCGTCGCCGTTGATGGTCTTGCGCTTTTCCTGCTGGCACTTGTCGCTGGCTTCGCTGGTGATGAACGAGATGAATTCGCTCACGCATTCCTGCACTGTCTCTTTACCATCCTTGGCGATCTTGGCTGTGGACGGCAGCGACACCTTCATAATGCGAGAGATGTTGGCTGTAGGCAGGAAACGGTCCTGCTCGCGGATCTCATCGTCGTTGTGGTCGTCCTTGCTCGCCATGTTCGACGTCTGCGTCCTTCCCGGTCTCTCGCGTTTTGTATAGAACCTCGCGCGAAAAAGGAGAATAGACGTGGGATTGGATGAAAAGAGTTTGAATTTCGAAGGGGTTTTGACCAGTCAGAAGTGTCTGTGACGTGGTACACTTGTAGACGACCAAGCGTGATTTAATGTCAAACTTCACGTTGTTCATCGTCTAACACGTTGGGTTTTATTTTCTCACAGACGATGTCCTCTTCATCGTCCATCTCATCCACTTCTTCCATCTCCGATTCTTTCGCTGTCTCCTTGTCTAGTTAGCCGCAGATTTAGTCCTCGTCATCCACCTCGTCTTCGTTGACATCGTCGGTCTTGAAGAACGTATAGGACAGCGTAATATTGTGCACGCCGCTCATGGACGGGTCGTCGCAGATTTCGGGGTCGATGAAGAAGAACACAGGCATGTCAATCTCCTCGTTGGCCTTGAGTCGTTGTTCTTCGAAGCAGAAACACTGAATCTTGTTAAAGTACACACCAGCCGACGGCGGATACACGTTGTACGTAGCAACGCCCGTGATGGCCTTGTCTGTCTTGTTCTTGGCCGTGTAGAAGGCCAGTGCCGTCTCACCGGGAACCAGTAGCAAGTCGCGCTGTTGCGGTCGGAAAACCCAAGGCATGTTGGCGCTTACACCACCGTCAAACGTCACGCGGATAGGCTTGGAGTCGTTCCTTGGCGTGAGTTTATCGGCTACAAACTCTTCCACACGCCTCGTGGTGCCGCCGAAGCCCGTCATCTGGCAGAAAATCTTGTACAGAGGCACAGCTGCATACGAAATGCCGACCCAGGCGATAGCTGTTCCGGCCAGGTACATGACGGCGCGGCGATTGCGCTTCTTGATGGACTCACGTCTTGCCTCTTCCGCCGCTTGCTTGGAGATGCAACGCACACCGCTGAGGCCGGAAGGACGTAGTAGACGCAGAGACGAAGGCGTATATCCGCAGGCAACGCGCAGCAGCAGCGAGGAGGGACGCATGTCTATCTCGCCAAGGTCGGGAATGCCGCTATCAGCCCCAGACTTTGACACCCAATGCGACCTAATGAAAGAGATATTGGACCTTGATCCATGTATTATGATGGGTTTCAAGCAAACAAATGCGTAAGCACTCGGTTTGTGCTTCCAGCAGAAAACCTTCCGCTCACTTTTTAACTGAAATTATACTACGTAGTACATCGCCAATGACCTCCGTGACAAAGTTATGTAAGTAGGCCGTGTGCAACAGAACCGATGACAATTGTAGCATCGAAAGCACTTCGCGACTGCAAGTGTATCTTACCTACGCATTTCAAATTACATACTACTAGTAAACCTTTTGCTCGGATCAACGTCGATGTCGACGATAGCGATAACAGAAGTCAATCGCTAAAGGGAACCTGATGGCACCGCCGAGCGCCACTTTTCTTCTGTAAGAATATCAAAGAAACTCCAACACCTGCATGCATCACGCACCACACACAATACGAATAGCACACGGGGCAGACAAACGCAACCAGAAAGACACTACACGAGCTAGTCCACAAATCCAGCTGGGCGCCAACGGTGAATTATCGATTATCGCCTGGAGCTGGAGCTGCTTCGTCGCTTTCTCACAGTTGGCTCCTGTCCTCATCGTAAAGCTCCGTCTCAACAAGACGCACCGCCAAGGTTCGTCCTTCAAGTCGTCACTCCTGTAATCGGCTGTTCGTAGAAACGAACGCTTACTCGTTCTCCTCAGCACGCACGCGAGCGTTGGGGTTGGTCACGCGCACGTTGAGCTGCTCAGCGCGCTCGATGATCTCGCGACGCTTGCGGCCCGACACGTTGTGGGCGATCTCGGCGCAGTACTTGCGGTTGTGCATAAGCAGCACCTCGAGCTCGGCCACGTTGTTGACCACGAACTTAAGGAAGCCGTT
Source organism: Phytophthora capsici (assembly GCA_030324255.1). Lineage (NCBI taxonomy): Eukaryota > Oomycota > Peronosporomycetes > Peronosporales > Peronosporaceae > Phytophthora > Phytophthora capsici. The sequence continues at coordinate 1,063,104 of CM059353.1, forward strand.
GGGCAGCAGGTGACGGGTCTTCTTGTTGGAGCCGTAGCCGATGTTGGGCATCTTGATAGCACCCTTGAATTTACGGCGCACACGGCCGTCAATACCCTTCGGGCGACGCCATGACTCCGGAACACGCTTGAAGCGGTTGGACTGGTGACGTTTGAACTTCGTCACCTTCTTCTTGACGATCTTCGGGCGAACGACGGGAGTAACCTGCACCATCTACAATCGGAACCAACGATTAGCCTCCCTGTTCACTGTGTGTCATTTCCCTGTATGCTGGTCCTGTGCGCTGCAATTCGGTAAATCCGCCGCTGTCTGTCTGTTCACCACCCTGTCCGCTCTGTTGACCGAAGGGCATATTGACCTAGGGGGACTGCTGGCGCACAGGGCATAGCTCGTCCCTTACCTTTGAATTGAGGAAGCCTTTGTGATTTTCAGCACTACTTGGCGGTCGGGAATATTGGAGGCGCTGGACGAGAGCGTGCTCGCCATTCAATCGCTGTGCTGGCTTTCAGCCACTCAAAACGCTTAAAAATGAAATTAAGATTTTCTACTGGTCGAAAAGAAAGTGTCAAATACAAATTGTTTAAGCCAATCATAATCTTTGGGCGGTTTAGGTTAACACGCATTTTTTCTCCACGACCATGAAGACGCCTGTCATGCGTGTATTGCCGCGCGATGGCGCTGGTAAGTGCACGTTGCTGGGTGCTTTTAGATTGTTAATACAAGATTGACCTTTGCATATGATGTGTGGCCCTGACTGTGTGCGAAATAGAGACTGGAATCTCGCAGAAGCTGCTGGTCATGACGTACAACGTGCTGGCGCAATGCTACATCCGTTCAACCTTCTTTCCGTACTGCAAGTCCAGCGAGCTCCGCTGGAAGAAGCGGTCTCAAAGTTTGGTAGGAAGATCAGAATTTATCTTTTTCCATTAATGTGTGTGATTTGGCTGATGGGTTTACGGTCTACTGATTGAATAGGAAGCTGTGTTCGCCTCGAGCCTTCCTGTCTCGCCCGATGTCATCTGTCTGCAGGTAGCGCCGCTAGTAGAATAGCTGGTTGATAAGATACCAACCTCTGATGCTGAAACTTTGTCTTGGACAGGAAGTGGACAATTACAACGAGTTTTGGGCTGCAGCGATGAAGAAACTCGGATATAAAGGGTAAGCTGGAAGTTCCAACCTGAAACCAGTGAAGTTGACTGTGATTTTGCACGAGTAAATCACGATGCTGTTGCTGTTTGTATGCAAATCTAGCATTTTTATCAAGAAAACTAGCAAGAAGCCGGATGGTGTGGCTGTATTCTGGAATGAGAAGAAACTGAAGGTGAAAGAGAGCAAGCAAGTTAGTCTGGACTTGCCTGTTGGCGACGAAACGGGTAAGCTTGGATCGTATTAGGCTTTTCCATACGTAGGTCTGACGTAGCGTGGTATTTTTAACAGATATCGACCATGAGCTACGTTCGAGGGCTTCTACGAGGGGAAGTGTCGGTGCAATTGTCCAATTCGAGCACCTCGAGACACAATTGGAGTTTGTGGTTGCGACGACGCACTTGTTTTGGGATCCGATGCAAGAGGACGTAAAGCTGCTGCAATCTCGCCGACTGCTGCTTACAATTGACGAGTTTGTCAGCACGCTGAATGCATCGACGCCCATTATCTTTTCTGGCGACTTCAACTCACTGCCAGACAGCAAAGTGTACAACTTCATCACCAACACGAACAGCTTTAGCAGCGCATACGCACAGTATGATGTGGACGGCGAACCCAAGTTCACCAACGTCAATGGTGACGCCGAAGCAGATGACGGCAAGATGGTTCCGCGCTTTGTCGGCACGCTGGACTACATTTTCTACCGCTCTTCCAGGTATGTACAGTAGTGTTTTGTCTCAAGCACAGCAACACCACTAACTTCTTGTTACGATCAGGATCCGGCCAGCAGCGCTCATGGAGCTCATGTCGTACGAAGACGCCACCAAGGAGGTTGCTCTCCCCAGTTCTATCTCTCCGTCCGACCACCTTCCTCTCCTATGCGAATTCCACATCCTGGCGTAGGTTGTTGAAGTAGACATGGCTACATCAAATGTAGCCATTTACGATTTTCACCCAATCAAAACACTGAAGGTTTGGGCTAAAAATAGCCCTAGCAACGTCATTCTTCTCCAGCAGCTACAGCTATTGCTACGCTCGGCATGGGGGCGTCTCCGTCGTCGCCTGGTGCGGCTACCGGCTCAGCCGCAGTTGAGCAGATATTCGCGTCTGCACAGGAGAAAGCGGCCTTCGAGAGAATCGTGGGTGAGACGTCCATTCCTCGCGAGGACGCAGCGTATCACACGATTTTGGCGGCCTCCAAACCGCTTTCCCAGTTGACACAGTTACAGGTGGAACTACTGAACCGCGAGTATGGGGAGACCCTCGGTACATTATATGCAATAGGTTGCAACAGCAATTTTGTAAGAATGACGTACTGACGGAAGTTTGGATGCAGCTCAAAACAGTTTTCAGTCCGGGAACTTCCGTGTGCTGCTTCGCTACGTGATTCACGCGCTGCCGTTCAGTTGCAAAGTGGCCAAAATGACAGAGAATGAGCTGGCAGCTTTCGCACCGGGTGCGGTAGCACCAGATCCAGTTGATGGCAAACCGCAGACAGTTAACACCCATTTACACAAAGCTTTGAACGCACTGTTCATCGTCAGACAGTTTACCACGCGGTTTGTGGAGAGGACGGACGAGTGTTCGTTACTGGCCCACTTTAACCATCGCCCGACGACAGAGTTTGATCCTAAAACATCTACAACGAGAGGTGAGTGGATCTTGCTACGGTTTTGGAACACTTTTACTCGGTTATAACCAAGATTTTGTGTTTGTGCCATGAGCAGATAGCTTGTCGATTCAAGTGGATGAAGATCGTACTAGCAAATGTGGCAACGATTCATTTCCGCTGGAGGATTCGACAGATGATTTGGCAGGTCGTTTCTTAGATGCGCTGCTCACAGCCCTCATTGAGTTCCCTCCAAGGTTCGTGTTACTATGAACCAGAACTGCGTTTTATTTCGAAGATAACCATTGTTGTGGTCTGTTGCCACAGTGAGAAAACGTACGATTTGCACGTTGAAGTGGTTAATACCCTTTTGGTGCTTCTGTCCCCAGTTGCGTATCCCCGAGACCATTCCAAGCAAGCGGGGGACCCACGCGTACACAACCCGTTTCTCTATATGTTGATGTCGGCCGCCCTTCGTGATGGCAAAAAGGCGTATTGGGCTTCTGGTGTGGTGCGCCGCCTTCTGCAGAATGTTATTGAGCAAACCCAAGCGACCGGACAAAGCTCTGCTTCGAATTCGGCAGCGATTTCCCTACGAATGGCTCGCGAGATGTCTCTAATCGCTATGTCAGGGATCTCAGACCAAGCTTACGAGCAGGAACAGTTCTCGTATTTCACACTAGAAGGCGTTGGCTCGATTGCGGGTACGTATGGTCTGCTTGCCAATGTTTTTTTTTTTTCATTTCCTCACTGTTCTGGGGTTGTCCAGCGTCGATTTTCCGATTTCCCTGGAGTTTTATCAAATATTTTACCACCCGCGAGGATACTGCGAGTCCTCTAGCTGATCGCAGTGTCTTACTACTGCTGGTGCTGCTTCAGAGCTGTCGGGATAGCGACTCCCCAGTGACCAGCAACCCTTTTCGAGGAGCACTTTGTGGCATTACCGACGGCGCTGACACTGACAGCCAGGGTACAGAGATCGAAGATCCCAGAGCTCATTTGGTGCAACACAGAGAGGGATCTTCTAACTCAAGTGCGGATAAAGTGGAGCTGCTGTACGCGGATCTATTCGAAATTGTTGGCCGCCACGCGCCGTACGAAGCCAGCCATTTGATGCTGTACACACTGCTGTATTCCAACCCGATGATGTTGGATTCCGCAGTAACGAACGCCGACATGGAGCGTCTGCTTCTGCCCTTACTGGAGACGTTGTATCACGCGCGGTCCGTGGAGCCTAATCGGTTGTACTTGCTGGTGATCGTTTTGCTGACTTTCACACAAGACCCGACTTTCGTCCGAATGGCCCACACGCAGTTGGTGGTGCCTAATGTGTCTTGGTACCAGGAGCACTACATGCTGGACGTGTCGTTGGGCAGTCTCATGATGGTTATCTTTACTCGATTGATCTTCCGCAACATCACGCACTTCCAGGACAGTTTTATCCACCTGAACGCCTTTGCAGCACTGTCCAATCTCGCACGCTCGGCCGAGAACATTCACATGTACGCTGCACAAGGAATCGTGGGTTTGATTGACATGTTGGCCAAAAATGAAGCGAAGCTCGTGACGCAAATGCAGCGCTTGAAGACGACAGACAAGGAAGAGAGCGAGGTGCTGGCACAGAAACAGTCGGCGTATGTCGAGTTTATTCGGCTGCTATTGGGCGTGGTGTCCTCCTCTCTGAAGGCGAAATTGTTGCCGCGCAACCCGCAGCTTATTTATTCCTTACTGCACCGTGCGGATACGTTTGCAGCGCTGCAACAACACTCGGAGTTCGCTGCGCATGTGCACAACGGCCCAGTGTGGAGCACATTGGCTCGATTTCAGGCTGTTGTGGACGCGAAGACTTCGCCTGACGACGTGCTGGATGCTGACCTGGTGCTGGAAATTATCCGAGGCGAATGCGTTAGTCTGCTGGCAGCTTCCAGTGCTGGCTCAAGAACAGGAGGGGCCTTTAAGTCTAAAGCTTCAGTCGAAGATGATGACACCAGTTATCGGTACGAGGAGGAGGCTGATCCAGAGCAGTTCTTCGTGCCTTACATCTGGAAGCTCATTCAGGAGCAGACCCCTGACTTCTGCTGGAAGATGGACAAGATCACGCTGTTCGTACCCAGCGGGCAATATAGATAAAGAGTACTCCCGTCCTGAAGCAATAACAGGGGCTTGTATCCATTATTAACGACTGGTAGTCCTCTATTGCTTCTTGACACCAGCACCTGGTGCCTTCATATGCACTGATCGATTTTGGGGTATGAGATGACTCCGTTAAGTGCGTCACTTGCGCACGGTGGCGATCTTCTTCTCAGCGAAGCTGGGCAGCACGAACGCGGCTTCGTGGATCGGGGAGCTGTAGTAACGCAGACTCTCCTGCATCTTGGCGTCGGGCGTGCGCTTGGGCTTAGCCAGTCCACCCTCGCTCTGGTCGAGCGAGCACATGATGAAGCCGATCTGGCCCGATGGGTACGTCGGGATGGTCGTGTACGAGTAGTTGACCGTGGGGAAGAGGTTCTGGCAGCGCTGCATGACGTCCACGATCAGGTCCAAGTGCAGCCATAGGCACTCGCCCTGCGTGCAGATGATGCCGTCCGGGGACAGCGAGTTCTTCATACTCTCGTAGAACTCGGCACGGTACAGGACCTCAGCGGGGCCCACCGGATCCGAGGAGTCCACGATAACGACGTCGAACTTCTCCGTCGTGTTCTCACGGAGGTAGACAGCGGCGTCGGCGTGCAGAAGCTTCACGCGTGGGTCGTCGAACGCCGTGGCCACTGTGTCCTTGAAGTACTTCTTAGACACGTCGCACACCATGGAGTCGATCTCGCACATGACGATCTCCTGGACGCAGTCGTGTTTGGTCACTTCACGCAGCACACCGCCGTCTCCGCCGCCCACAACGAGCACGCGCTTGGGCTGTTTGTGCGCGAACATGGGCAGGTGGGTGATCATTTCCTGGTACGCGAACTCGTCGCGCTCCGTGAGTTGGATCACGCCGTCCAGCACGAGGACGTGGCCATATGTGGCCGACTTGAAGACCAGCACGTCCTGGAAGTCCGACTTGCCCCGGAACAGCACGTTCTCCACCTCGAGCGAGAACTTCTGGCCGGGCCACATGGCTTCAGTCTCGCTGAACCATTGCTTGTCGTTGGTCGTGGTGATGGACATGGCTGCAGTTAGAAGCTTCTTGGTGGCTGGACGCTGGTAGAGCGTAGCAGCGACTCGACGAAGCAAGAGAATCTTAAAGAGTGGAGATCACTGGCAGCGAGTGGCTACGACGCTGTTGCGCTTTGATTTGCAGCTCTGACTAAAGGATAGTGCCACTCAACGGCGGGACAGTAGACACACAAATCGAGGTCATCCCTCTCAACAGGTGGATCACTAAAAGATGCATAGATGTCGTCCACCCTATTTGTTAAACCATACAGAGAATTACTCATTTTTCAAGCAAACATTTCGATACTATACACAGTATATACACAAATTTGCTGTAGACTTTACAGTGCAGAGCTATTCGAGCCACCATGCCGCGCTACTATTGCGACTACTGCGACACCTACCTCACGCACGATTCGGTCCGTTGTGGGGCGTATCTTCAATTGCCAACCTGCTCATCTAACGCGCCTTTGTCCCCTCCTTCTCCTCATACCCTATTTACTGCAGCAAGCTGGCCGTAAGCAGCACAATCGCGGCTGGAAGCACCGCGAGAATGTCAAGCTCTACTACGAGCAGTTCCTGGCTGGACAGGGCGTCATGATGAACCGTACGTTAGTCAATACTGCGCTGTAATTGCGCAGCGATGTAATTGCTAACATACTGTCTAAATGCAGCTGGAGAGTGGCTAAGGGGGCCATCACCAGGAGGTGCGCTACCTCCGCGGCCGAATGGACCTGGGATGCCTGGAGGATATCCACCTCGTGGGGGACCACCGCGCGGTATGATGCCTCCTCCAGGACCAGGTATGCGTCCGCCAATGTTTAGAGGTAAGCTATCTTGCTGGTAGGAGACTTTGGAGATAGAGAGTTGACTTTGCTGTTAATGCAGGGCCACCGGGTGGGCCTCCACCGATGGGAGTCATGGCTATGGGCATGAGAGGGCCACCAGGACCAGGAGGTTTAAACGGGCCTCCACCTCGGTCGATCTATGGCCCGCAGTAGAATTTCGATCAGTCGTTCATTCAGATAAACCTGATTCCCAGCTTGGAGGCACCAAGAGGTTAATTATGCGCACTAGCTCGCGTGTGGCCTACGGACGAGGACAAGAGGGACTCAGTCGATGAGTTAACGCAAATATGAAGGGTAATGATGCGATAGGTGCGTATGTACTTCATCTTCTTTCATTTGAATTATGAACCTTGAGGCGAGTCACTGCAGAAAGAAGACGATTACTGCGTTACTAGGCGACTCTCGTTTCAACACTAGCTCATGTTGTGTTAGAAGTCGTGCTGCTGGAATCCTTCTTGATGAACATGTTGTAGACCACTCCCAAGATCCCAAGCAGCAGGATGAGGCAGATCATGTCCATCATGCACTTGTCTGGACCGCGACCAACCTTGGCCAGTGTGTCTTTCATCTTCTTGTTGACACTTTCCACTGTATTGAGGCAAGTTCGATCAGAGTGGCTCCGCATAGAACACGTACAGGGTTCTTACCGTGTGCTTGTGTGTTGTCGATGCGCTCTCCCAGCCCATCGATCATAATGGCCTGCTGCTGCAGCTCCTCGTTCAACATCCGCGCCTGCATGCCAAGCTCCTGGACACCTGTGCCAATTTGCTCAATCATGTTATCCTTCAAGCAGCAAAGATGCACATGAGGTTCAAGTTCCAAGCGACTGCTAGTGATTTACGTACGAAGCGCTGGTCGTTCCGCTGGATGTCAGCGAGTATAGCGCGCTGGTCATCAGTGACCACTTCTCGCTCTACCGGGACGTCGCCACCACCTCCTTCGCCACCGCCCAAGCCACCGAACACGGGGCCCCCAGCCGCTCCTCCAGGTGGACCCTTCCGTGCAGTGAAGGCGCCATTCTCGAATGAACCAATTGGCGCTGCAACGCCTCCTGTATCAAAAGTAGTTCGACCTGCTGGGGTGCGATAGTTTGCGGCTGCGAGTTCTTTGATGCGCTCGAACTCGGCCCCATACTGTGTTACAATCTCCTTCCGCATCGCTAATTCCTCAGGTTGGAATTTGCTCTGCAGATACGAGACAACAACGCATGAAAATTGGTTGTAATAGTCGCTCAAAAGTATTCACCCTACCTTTTTCTTCTTCATTTCCAAGTCGTAGCTGGTCGTGAGATCCTTAATGTCGACGCCAACGAGTCGGATTTCTTCCCGGATCTCCTGTTGTCGCCTGATAGCTTCGCGAGGGTGTTTTCCTCGCTTCGTCGCCGCCACTTCATTGTCTTGCAAGGTCTAAACGTTTTATTCCAACGATCAATCCTTATACGTAGCGTAGTAAGAGAACGATGCAAACGTACCATCTTCAAATTGTGCAACCTCTCACCGATTTTGGTCTTGAGCTCGTGGAAATGGTCACCTTTCTTGTCCTTCTTCTTGCTCTTGCCGTCTTCTCCCCCCATTTCCGTGTTGATCCTCGACAGTTTGTCCAGGAGTCCATCGAGCTCGCGGTTCATGGTCACTAGCAACAAATGTAGCCATCCCATCAGCTCCACTTCAACTTGTCCAGCCAATCCGCAACCATGTAGCAATCCAACACTTACCAACGCACCACACTAAATGGACGAAGCCCCAGACCTCTGTCGACTGCTCTGTCTATTGCTATGTCTATTGCTAGTCGTTGCCTGGTGCACTTGCACCTTCCCGCGAGCGACACTGTAACTGCTCCTGGATGTCCTACTAAGTGCGATTCATAGGTGATTGGCCACTGACGTACGTAGCTGGTCAATCATGGCGACTGTCGCTGATGCCTCGGAGAAGATCCAGGCGTTCGCCCACCGCCTGGTGGAGTTCGCTGACTATGACAAGTGCATCAAGTACTTCACGGAGCGGCAGATTGACTTCGATCAAGCCAATGCCATGGGCTGGAGCGTCCTCATGAGCGTCTGCGCCTGCGGTCGTGATGACCTCGTGGGTTTCGTAGTGGACCGAACCACTGCAGTGAACTGCGCCACGAACAGCAACCGGACGACTGTGTTGCATCTCACTGCCATGTCCAAGAACGTAAGATATCGACAATGTTACCTAGATTCCTTCTCATTGTTTTTGCTTGATCTGTAGACTCACGTGATGGAGGAGCTGGTTGCGACTGCGGAGAGGAAGCAGAAGCTGAGGCAAATTATTGACCAGCCCAATGCTCATGGCGATACAGGTATAAACTGAATGAACTCTTTGTAACGTGTATCTGGTTCTAATTATTGCTAAAGCGCTCATGATGGCCTGCGTGGCGAAGAATGTGACTGCGGTGAAGCTTCTCCTGGATTTAGGTGCTAGTATGGACCTTGTGAATGCCAGCGGCTTGAACGCTCTCATGTGTGCTGCTCGTGTGGGGGAAGACCCTCGTCCTGGCGCTCCGAGTATCGAGGAAATGATGGAGCGAAGTGCAGCCATTGTGGAGGTTTTACTGGAAAATGGCGCTGATGTCAACACCGCAGAAAATGCTGGGGACAACACTGCGCTTCACCTGGCCGTGCTTAGCGAGAATGTTGCTGCGGTAGAGTCTCTGATCAGTAATGCACCGGATCTTGACATCTCATTACGCAACAAAGCGGACAGAACGGCGCTGGACGTGGTGAAGCAGTTGTCAGGCGTGGCATCAGCTCAGATGGAGGATCTACTGAACGCCAAGTGGGTCCAGCAGACAAAGGAGGCCGCTGAAATAAGTGCGAGGATGGAGCAAGAATTGGTGGAGCAGGCGGTGAAAGAAAAGGAGGAGACAGATCGCAATCAAACGGCTACGGCCAAAAAACACGGAAAGAAGAAGAGTAAGAAGAGCAAGAAGAAGGAGATCAAGACAGTTCAAGTAGAAATCCACGACAAATCGGACGAAAACACTGAAGCGAACGTAGCAACTAAAAGCACTGATGAACCGAAGGAGAAAACTGCTCCTTTCAGCCCCGAGCTGGAGGACACTGGCGACTGGCAAAGCGTGAACCCCAAGAAGAATCGTAAGTCTGCAGTTGCTTTCACGTTTCTAATACTAACGTTTCTGGTTTGTGTAGACCGCAAAGAATTTGTGAGTGAAAAGACTAAACCTGCAACTAAGTCAGGCGTTAAAAATCCTCACAAGAATGCTAAGAAGACGAAGACGAAGCCAGACGCAACGCAACAGGAAACTGCACGTGAGGTGCTCCCTAAGCGATCGACAGGCTCACCCACTTCAGACGTGCACAAAGCTCCATGGGCAACTCAAGCAGCCTTGAAGTCAACAAAGCCACCCATCTTGGCGTCCCCACGGAGTCAGGTGGCGTCGGAAGCAGACGAAGAAGAATCTGCAACGTCGTCCATCCCTTACGACGTGCTGAACGGAAGTTTCCATCGTACTTTTCCCGTTGCAGCCGAATTGGAGATCGATGTGGAGAAGTTTCTCATCGCCTCATCGATGAGCGACCGCGAGCTTGAGCCCAACGACAGTTTGAGTATTTCTCAGGTTGAAGCCTTGCAGGAAGCACACTGGCAAGCGTATCACTATCTGAGTGAAAAGAAGGTAAGGAGCTTTTTCATTGCTCATTCATTCTATGTGGAAAACTGACCTGATTATCGATACTTTGACAGATTGAGTTAACGAGAGTGCTTGAAGCTCAGCGCGTTGAGGCCCAGTTTGCCTTGCAACAGGAGCTGATGCACATAAAGTGAAAGCATTTCCATGTTTACCCTAGTTCCAGGGTCTTGCTGAACTCGGCCTCTGTAAATGAAAGCATCTTGGCGGCCTGCCCAACGAAGAGAAAAATAAAAGTGTAAGTACCATTGTCAGTAGGACTTTGAGCTCGTTAACCCGTACTTCCATGTGGATTCGTTGGCGTTTGAGTAGATCTATGAGCTTCATTTGCTTCTTGAATGCAGCCAACAGCTCACCCTAACACAAGTTAGCACAAACCAAAGGCGCCTAACAGAAGCACAGAGGGAATTCACCTTCTGCTTGTCAAGCTTTTTGTTGTCACGCACAACTTGGTCGTATTCAGCCTTGGCGACCATTTGCTCACTGTGGCTTCTCTTTTCATCTTGCAACTGAGCTTTCACCTTTTCCAGCTCTTCCAGCGCTCGATTGAGACGAACCTACAAGTGTACAAGCGCAGAAAAACTTTAGCTGGAGTTAAAACGTTTCGTTTTCCACTCGATTCGTACGTCTTTCGCTCGAAACTGCTGGGACGTCAGCTTTTCTGCACGCTGACTATCATCAACACGAGCTTGAGCCGATGCTAACTGCCCTTCCAGGATCCGCTGCTTATCTTCTTGGGCCGCACTATTACCACAACAATTGGATTAGGGTTTACTAGAAACTCTCGAGTTGGGAACGTACGAGAGCTCGCGCTGCTTGTCTAACAGTTGTTGGGTCTGCTGGTTCTTCTTCGTTAGCGCCACATTCTCAGCTTTGAGGTTTTCAATCTCAGTTTTCAACGCACTTTGAGCCGTGAGCTGCAGTTCAAAACGTTCTAGAAGTTAAAACCCACGAAACAAAAAGCACGTGAAGGTAAAAAAACGACAAACCAGCTTCTCAGCTTGAGCTGTTGCTGTATCTGCTTCGTCTTGCAGTACACGTAGACGAGCTTTCTGGAACCTCACAGTGGCTTCGAGACCCAGACCTTCGGGGTCGCTGGGTCGCACTGGGCCAACAATGTCCAGACTTCCTCCGACGCTCCCGCTCTTCTTCTCTGCTTGAGGCTCGTCTTGAGGCGAAGGCTCGTCATTTGTGTGGTGTTTCCGACTATGAGAGCGCTTGGCTGAGTTCTTCCGCGACGTTGACGTCACTTTGTCCTTGCTCTCGCTCTTGGCCAGTTGACGCCGCGCTTCCTTCAGGTCGTTTGAGCCCAAAGAGTCGATCGACGCACTCAATTCAATCTCCAAGTTCGTCTTTGGATCACTTTGGTCTGCTGGATGCGTTCTACGAGGACGAGATCCTGTTTGGGGTGAAGGGGATCGAGTCCCCCGTAGTGAAGTGGTAGACGATGAAGATGAAGGTCTGCTGCCAGAAGTTAACTGCTGGCGTCGCTGCTCGATAGCTTCAACTTGCTGGTTTAATTCTTGGTTCTGTCGTCGCAGAGCTTCCTGCCGTGCTGCGAGGCTTTCGTTCATCTTCGTTACGACTCTTCACCAAAACAAACGAAAAAGGGGACGTGTATTCGAGTTTTAGCGCTGGGAAATAGACATATGAGTTCCTTTTTGCGTGAATGAAAACAGGAACACCACACTGCAGCAAAAGAAGCTTAAATATCTTGTCTAGTCCTGGGTAGTAACCGCCTGGGGCTGCACATGTCCCGATAACATGCCATGAGGAGTAGTATGCACATAAAAATCATACTTCAATGTAATACTGTTTAAAACAGTAATACACTTCAACAATTAAAACTGTTTAAAACAGTAATACACAACAATTCTGTTAATTTGGGTATCATGGACAGCTCAATTCACTGTGCTCGACGTCTCCTCTCCTCTGCACCCCGACGCCAGCTCCACAGTCAACAGAGGGTTCTCGACGCCATTCATGAGGTCCGCACACGTTTGCGCCAATCAACCGCTGCGGATTCCGCCTCCACGGACGCCAAAGCGCTCGTGGCCAATGCTCTGCAGCCCCCACTCGAATCCAGCAACGACGTTTTCTTCCATAGCGAACGCAAATTAACAGCGCAAGAGGCCACAATTCTTTCGACCAATGTGGAGCGACGATACATTGGAGAACCGTTGGCGTACGTCACTGGACGGAAGGAGTTTTGGTCCTTAGAGTTTCAAATTACGCAGGACACGCTCATACCTCGCAGTGACAGTGAAGTGCTCATTGAGACGCTGGTGGTGAGGAAATTTCCGTAACAAATCCTATGCTTACTACTAATTTGTTGTGATTTGCAGGACCAATTTCATCCGCAAACACCGCTCCAGATTCTGGATATTGGAACGGGTTCGGGCTGTTTGCTACTGTCAGCGTTACATGAGTTCCCGCAAGCTACTGGCGTGGGGATTGATATTTCTCCCGGGGCGCTTGCTATTGCGAAACATAATGCTCAATTGAACAAGTTAGACGGCAGAGCAGAGTTCCTGCTTCGAGATCTAGAGACGTTGCCCAGACTGAAGAACGACGTGGCTGAGGACCAGGCGTTGTTTCAGCGTTTTGACGTGATTTTGAGCAATCCTCCGTACATTCCGACGCAGGAGCTTGATCTAGTTGGATCTGACGTACTCAAGTATGAGCCACATCTTGCTCTGTTCTCTGATGGTGGGCCTACAGTTGAAAACTGTGGTGGAGATCCTGAGGGACTGCAGATGTACCGCCTACTGCACGAGAGTGTTGGGAAGCTCCTCAAGAGTAGAAGTGGAGGGACGGGAGTGCATCGGGGTGACAGAGAGCCGAGCATTAACTGTATTCTGATGGAGGTTGGTTCTGAGAGCCAGGCTCGAGCAGTGCAGCAACTTTTTTCCAGTCAAGGCAGATCAGCAACTTCACAGACTCACGATAGTAGCGGGTCGCAAGTCAACTTTGAGCGCTTCCTATTCGATGCAGACGGGAAATATCGCGGCTTGCTCTTTCTTGGTCGCAATTTCGACTAAATCAAGCCAAGAGGAGGTCATGCGCTTACGTTAGATGACAAAGTATACTACCCTCAAATCGTTATGGCTTCACATCCCGTGTCTTACAAGCTGTAAAAGCTACAAGCTGTCTGTCGTGTGGAAGGACTGTGGGGTCCTGGTACTCTTGTAGCATTTGTCAGATCGCCTTTGTTGTCTGCTGTTGTTCTTTCCTTCCAGAATACAGAAAGTGGATGTTCATTCAAGCGGTTCACAAGTGCAGTCTATACAAATACAACGCGTAATACATTGTGTCATTTGTGATACGATATTACGCCTTTGACAACGTTTCTACTGAGTTGTCGATCTCCGGATTCCCAGACGGTGACGGACCATCCCAATTTTTATCTCAAAGTTCTGAGCTGCAATGCAAAGCAATCGCAGACTGCGATTACTTTGACTGCATCTCCACGGCCTCCGTGACGGAGAGATGACAGTTCATTTCCCAATTTCATCCAAGACCCACGCAACGAACTCGACCATGGGCCGAAACAGCCTTGTTCTGCTTGTGCTTTTCAGCCTCACCTTGAGCTTTACTAGCGCAGTCTCGGTACGCAACCAGCTCTCCGCTTCGAACACTGAGAGCATGGTACTGCCTCTTCCTCAGAGCACAAGTGCTGTTAGTAGATACCTTCGTGCAGTCAAGACAAATGAGAAGAACGAACGTACAGCGGAAGCAGAAGAGAGAGCGGTGCCAAACGGATTTTTTGCCACACTGGATGATGCTGGAAGAGCGTTTGCGGCTAAGCTCCACGGTTCTTCCATCCTCAAGAGTCTGGACAGATTGTCCACGAAGCTAAGGTACAAGTATTGGAAGTTGATAGGGAAGACACCAGGGGATGTGGCAAAAATCCTGGGACTGGGGCTCCAGCACACGCCACAGACGTGGTCGCATCCAAACTACAAGAAGTGGATCGGATATCTGGATTATTTGAACAAGTAGTTCCATAAAGCTAGCGATAATATGGTAGTTGCCAACGTGAATTGGGATGTAGTAAAACATTTTTTACAAAGACGTCGATTTACACTGATTATTGTCTATCCTCTATTTTCTAGAAATTCTCGCTATGGAACTCAAATTCGACATCAGGTGAGTGTCGAACTTTGGCTTGATTCAGCAACGTGCACTGCTCATGGATAACGTTCCCGAGCGGCTTCGGCCCGCAGAAAAACACGCCAATGTCCTCACGCTCGTCGGATTCAACCTCAATCGACTCTAGCTGTCGGTGGTTGCGAGCCACCCGCGTGAGTTCTGCGTTCCAATCCGGTCGTCCGAAGTGCGTCTGCTGCTTCGTCTGCAGTCCAGAGATAATGTCTTGGCCTTCGGTATTGTGGATGAAGTTCTGCAGAGCTTGTAGAGGGGCGATGACCGCTTCACTCTTGACCGAGGAATAGTAATTGTGGATTTCCAGTCGGTTCTCCGTGTCCATTTCGCTCAGTTGATTCATGGTGTTGGTGAACCAAGTGAGTGCTTTCTGTTCCCTTGTGACCCAGTAGAAGTAGATCTTACGCAGCCGAAAGCTCGGAGGAAATTTCACCTGTTTACAGTGAGGACATCGGAAAGATTCCCACTGGTGCATGATACTGCGAAGAATCGAAGCGAAAGGAGTGACGCCGATACCTGCACCGATCAGCACAATCTCCTGGTATCGCGAATAGTCTTGGGCAGGGGCTCCTACTGGTCCATCTAGGTAAACGATTGGGTATGGAGAAGACATGGAACCTCCTTGACTTTCGAGGGATGAAGCTTGATGTTGTTTCTGCAGAACCTCCAAATTCTTATAGAGAGCTCCAGTCCAATCTCCTGCGTTCTGGATATGAAGACTGATGAATTTGTCTTCTGGAGCTGAAGAAATAGTGAACGGATGCCACTCGTACTTGGAAATGGAGGGAACGTTAATGAAAACGTACATACCAGGCAGGAATCGTTGCCTTTTGTTGAAAGACTTCGGTTTCTTCATGAAAATGGCTACTGCTTCTCTTGAGAGCTGCACCTGAGCGATCTTGGTTTGTCCTCCGAACATTTGAGTCATTCGGTAGCGTTTCTCAATCAGAAAAATCACAACGGGAGGCAAAATCCAGTACTGAGCCTGTGGAGCTGCCACCCACCGGGCAAAGCCGTGGAAAGCCATCAACACCAGGAACGGGATGAACAGCATGTGCGTGATGAAGAACAAGTTGAACTTCCCCCGTCGAACCTTTTCCAGACACAACGGAGCTGCGATGGCTGCACACAGAAGCATCGCCACCCCCGTCCAGATCGGAACTCGCAACGCAAACGACAGTAAGTTCTCGTCCCGTACAAACGAGAGGTGGTAGTAGCTAGAGGCTTCCCAGACCGACAGCGGTACAGTCCGGACGTAAATGACGATAGCCAACCACGCGGCAGTGTGACCCACAGATGCAATTAACATCATGACGCCGCAGATCTTGTGGAACTCGATGTGGTGGTCGATCGGCAGGTAATTGACCACCACAGGCAACGTCCGAAGGCCAGTGACGAAGTTCCGACACATGGGAAGCAGCACGAACATGGTGTTGACGAGGCAGATCTCGGCGAATCCCTTGGCGATTCGAGGACAGTTGCCGACAGCAGGGTCGAAAGTGAAGCGCGAGGCTTTGGCGATGAAGACGCCGACCATGAGCAGGAAGTAGAGAGTGAGCCAAAAGATCTCGGGTTTGTACTTCCGACAGAACTTCTTGAAGCGGTACCATTGACCTCCATTCTCGTTGTTGTGGACGATTTCCTCCTGTCGTTGAGCTTCCACGACTGTACTCATCTTCCCCAAAGCGGCTTTAAAGTCGTCGCCTTCCGCCACGACGTCTGCGAAAATGATTTTGAATTCATTGTACGTCATTTGCTCTTGCTGTCGACAGTGAGCGAAGACCTTGTCCACTACGTCGTCATAGTCGAAGGCACCGACGAATTCCACCCCGTTAGCAGCGAAAGTCGCCTCGATGAACGCTCTGACCCCTTCTTTCGACAACACACCTCTGTGGTCGACATCGAACACTTCGAAGAGGAATCTGCACTTCTCATTGTCTTCCAGCGCCGACACTCGAACGGCGTCAACCAGCATCGCGACGGATTCTCGAGGCAACGGAATAAAAGCTAGAGAAGATCTCGAGGGTTCGTCGTAGCCAGCTCCTTCCCCATGTTTAACGGTGACGTTGGACGTGTTGAACGCCTGAGTGAAGAACGAAAGCTGCCCAGGCGCGTGTGGATTCCCACAATCGTCCGACAAGAGGGAGTTCTTCCATAGCTGATCCTTCAACTCGTACAGCTCCGACTTGTTCATCTGTCGACTGGGGCGCGACATCATTGAGATGTTCGACATGGACATGTCCAGTGCTGAGCTACTGGGCAGGAAGCTGGAGCGCGTGGTCACAAAGCCCCCAGCACGCCGATGACCTCGTCGGGAGTTCCCAAGCGGCCTCTTAGCCTGATTCCCAATGCCAGAGCCGCCCAGCATGGCAACGAACGAGCTTCGAGGCGGTGGACGTACGGCAGGACCGACGATCTTCGGTACTGGCAGAGCAGTTGGCAGTCGGTTTTGGTTGCTCTCAATTGGTGTGTCGCTCTCCATTGTGGCATATTCTGACCTGATATGGGACGCTGGAGTGTTGTTGGTGCTCGTGGGGAAGCTGGAATCGCCCCGATGGTCGGTCGACGCGTGTTTGACCGCCATTTTAGGCGACAATTGACAAGTGAGCCCCACGGGCCCCACCTCACTCCGAGTCCCTTGCAGTGGCGAATGATCGGACAACTCCACGAGGTCAGTCGAACGTCTCCGCAGCTCCAGATGGATGGACGCCATCATGTCATCGAACTGCTGACATCTTGACGTGTGGTTGGTCTCACGGACGAGTGCAACGCCTGTCACGCTCGATCTAGTCGAACAGCGTGTGTTGAGCCAATCACAGACCCAGGAGGACACTCGGTCGTAGAGGACAGGTGATCGAGTCCTGGCTTTTGGATTACAGTCGTAGAGTGCTGATGGACCATGCGGCCGGTCGGAAGGCTGAAGGCGGACAGCAAAACCGGAGCGTTGACGGCGGACGAACAGCTCTACGGACTGCGTGATGTCCGTCACAGTAGCTTATACGAAGGTTGGCAAGTTGCCTTCGCTACTCAAGAGCTCGATGCTGTTTTAGTATTTCTTTAATCAGCCTCAGATTAAACTTGTCCGCGTCTGTCGAAATGCACTTGCCTTTCTCGCAGGATTGGCGGTGCATGTACAGGTGCACACTTGTCTATAGGGAGGCGTGTGTAAGTGGTCGATCGTCCCTAGACTCTAGGCTAGAGTGGGTTTCCGTTTGGCCTCTGCAGACAGCAATAATGAGTCAATATCGCCGGTAATTTACGGGATCGTCGAGTTCTAGGTACAGGTCTTTACATTGAGCCAGGAAATGCAGCCCATTCCGGTTTTGGATCTACCAAGGCTGGTGTACAACAACTGAATAAATAAGTGTTATGCTACAGCGTCAGACCCCTAAAAGTTCTCGCTGTGAAAGTCGAACTCGACATCTGGAGGCTGTCGAACTGTCGCTTGGTTTAAGATGCTGCACTGCTCGTCGATGACGTTGCCCATGGGTTTCGGTCCACAGAAAAACACTCCAATTTCCTCGCGCTCTCCATCCTCCCTGTCCATTAATCCCATCCGTCGGTGGTTCGAGGCTACACGGGTAAGTTCTGCCTGCCAGTCTGGACGTCCGAAATGCGTTCGCTTCTTCGTGTGGAGCCCAGAAATGATGTCTTGACCTTCCGTATTGTGGATTAGTTGCTGCAGAGCTTGCAGAGGGGCGATGACCGCTTCATTCTTGACTGAAGAGAAGAAATTGTGGATCTCCAGTCGGTTCTCCGTGTCCATCTCACTCAGTTGATTCATAGTGTTGGTGAACCACGTGAGAGATTCCTGTTCCCTTGTGACCCAGTAGAAGTAGATCTTACGCAACTGGAAACTTGCTGGAAAGCGGACATGGCTACACTGAGGACATCGGTAGCTTTCCCACTGGTGCATGATACTGCGGAGGATCGAAGCGAATGGCGTGACGCCAATACCAGCTCCGATCAGAACGACTTGTCTGTATCTGGAATAGTCTTGAGCTGGTGATCCAATTGGTCCGTCAAGGAAAACTGCAGGGTACGGAGATGACAAAGGGATCCCTTGGTTTTCCATTCGTGACAGCTCGTGCTGCTTGTGTTGCTGCTCCAGTTGGTTGTAGAGAGCCCCAGTCCAGTCTCCTGCGTTCTGGATATGAAGGCTGATGAATTTGTCTTCTGGAGCTGAAGAAATAGTGAACGGATGCCACTCGTACTTGGAAATGGAAGGAACGTTAATGAAAACGTACATACCAGGCAGGAATCGTTGCCTTTTGCTGAAAGATTTCGGTTTCTTCATGAAAATGGCTACTGCCTCTCTTGAGAGCTGCACTTGAGCGATCTTGGTTTGTCCTCCGAACATTTGAGTCATTCGGTAGCGTTTCTCAATCAGAAAAATCACAACGGGAGGCAAAATCCAGTATTGAGCCTGTGGAGCTGCCACCCACCAGGCAAAGCCGTGAAAAGCCATCAACACCAGGAACGGGATGAACAGCATGTGCGTGATGAAGAACAAGTTGAACTTCCCTCGTCGGACCTTTTCCAGACACAACGGAGCTGCGATGGCTGCACACAGAAGCATCGCCACTCCCGTCCAGATCGGAACTCGCAACGCAAACGACAGTAAGTTCTCGTCCCGTACAAACGAGAGGTGGTAGTAGCTAGAGGCTTCCCAGACCGACAGCGGTACAGTCCGGACGTAAATGACGATAGCCAACCACGCGGCAGTGTGGCCCACAGAAGCAATCAACATCATGACGCCGCAGATCTTGTGGAACTCGATGTGGTGGTCGATCGGCAGGTAATTGACCACCACAGGCAACGTCCGAAGGCCAGTGACGAAGTTCCGACACATGGGAAGCAGCACGAACATGGTGTTGACGAGGCAGATCTCGGCGAATCCCTTGGCGATTCGAGGACAGTTGCCGACGGCTGGGTCGAAAGAGAAGCGCGAGGCTTTGGCGATGAAGACGCCGACCATGAGCAGGAAGTAGAGAGTGAGCCAGAAGATCTCGGGTTTGTACTTCCGACAGAACTTCTTGAAGCGGTACCATTGACCTCCATTCTCGTTGTTGTGGACGATTTCCTCCTGTCGTTGAGCTTCCACAATGAAACTTAACCTCCCCAGTGCGTCTTTGCTCTTTTCATCGTCAGCCTCGGCCACAACTTCCCCAAATACACTGCAGAACTCGCTGTACGTCATTTTGTCGTGTTGACGGCAGCGATCGAACACTTTATCCACCACTCCATCGTAGTTCAACTCACCAAGAAACTGGACGTTGTTAGCAGCGAAAGTCGCCTCGATGAACGCTCTGACCCCTTGTTTTGACAACACACCTCGGTGGTCGACATCGAACATCTCGAAGAGGAATCTGCACTTCTCATTATTTTCCAGCGCCGACACTCGAACGGCGTCAACCAGCATCGCGACGGATTCTCGAGGCAAAGGGATGAAAACCGTTGCGTCATCGACTGGTTCATTGTGTTTGACCGTAATACCCGACGTGTTAAAGGCCTGAGTGAAGAAGGTCAATTGGCCTGGAGCTTTCGGATTGGCGCAGTCTTCCGCGTCCTGCCCAACGTTGAGTCCTCCTGACATGGACCCTTTCCAAAGCTGGTCTTTGAATTCGTACAGGTCGCTCATATTCATCTGTCGACTTGGTCGCGACACATTTGTCATTGAAGGGTGGAAACTCATATTAAGGACCGAGTTGGTCGGTAAGAAGCTCGAGTGGCTGCTGCTCAAGCCGTTGACGCGGGAGTTGCCGAGCGTCTGCTTGTTGGCTCCAGATCCCCCTAACATGGCAACAATGGAGCTGGTTCGTGTCCGTGTCTCGACGTTGCGTGGTGATCGAATCACTGGTCCCAAAATCTTGGGCATTGGAGAGAATTTACGCGGTGCTTTCTTCTCCAGCTCGTGATAGATCTGTGTGCATTCAACGGGTGTAGTGCTCTCCAGAATAGCGAAGTCTGCCTTCATGGAGAGCGGAGTGCTCGTTGAACCTCTCAACTCGGACGGCAGCATCGTTCTTGGTCCTGATCTCAACTGTCAAAACGGAGAGTGGCGTGTCGAATGGGTGAGGAGCTTGCGCGTTTTCTCCGTAAATGGATGATCGGTGCGGCATGAGCCTGAGTTGCAAAGATGTTGAAGGTGGTCCATTAGCTCATCAAGCTAGTCGAACACCGTCGCTTTTCAACCAACCATGAGCGCTAATGGACATTTTCGTAAGGGACAGACAATGACCAGAGGTGGACACTTCGTGACAGGTGGTCCCACCACCTACGAGTCGTAGGCTACGACTCCTCTACAGAAATCTGCCTGAATAAGGAACGGGGTTTCAACTAATAACCTCGCAATTTTTATAGCCGGGAAAGATTTAGGGAGATGAGATAGTGATGGGCAAGGTACTGTGACAAAACAATCCAGGCACTGATTTTAATTTCAATTTAAAAAATGGCGCGCATTTGGTGATCTTCCTTCGCTTCTAGCCCTACGTGCCGAACTTCATTCCTACATTTACGTTCAAGATCACTAGCCGGCTGCGTCTTCAACGCCTCCATGTCCTCCAATCGTCTCCGCCTCACCTGGCCCGAGAAGGTAGCCATCCTCAAGAAGGCTGCTCGCTCACCTAGTCTGTCGTATGATGAACTAGCTAAGTAGGCGGTTGAAGAGTTTGGGCTTCCGACGGCCCCTAGCAAAACGACAATAGGCTGTATACTCCGATCAAGTACTGCGCTGCTCTGGTGCGAGACTACATGGTCTAAAGTTAGCGCTTCCACGAATCAGCACTGCTGGAATCACTAATCTTCAATTTACCCTAACTTAATTCAATACATGCACATCGGAATCCGATGATCGGATATCATAATCTGATTTTGGCGAGACATTGTCAGCTTATGCAATCTCTTTCTCAATATATATCAGGCGTTCCTTATTCAGGCAGATTTCTGTACTGGGAGTGTCCGATATCGACTGCAATTGTTATGTAAATGTCGGGGCCTAGCGATTCGACGCCTGACGTACTTTGCGGACGGAAAACGCTAGCGTTAGGAGGTTCTGATGGCGCTGACAATAATAATGTTGCAGTCCGACTGGTCATTTATTCTCGATTCTGCTGCCGATTGAGTTCGCTGTCATAGCGAGACCCTCTTCTCCTCTACGTCTTCATATCCATGCGCCTGGATCAGCAGAATCGGCTGCTATTATTATTCGGTTGGTATGACTTGAGTCGCCAAACACTTTTCTGTGTTACCACTTTCTTGTCTTTATTTTTTCTTACGTTTGGGCAAGTATCCCGACGAAGAGAACGCTTACAACTTCTCTAAGACCACCGGGACGACCTCGCACTTCCCCGCTTCAATCTTTGCCCCCATCGTCGCTGCACAAACTGCCTCAATGAATCCAAAATGCGTCACCACAGCTACGTGGCGCTCGGGGATCGTTTGGAAAAGCTCTGCCAGAAATTCCTTCGCTCGCGTTTGGATCTCCTCGGTCGATTCTCGGTGGTGGGTCGTCCACAGAACGTCTTCCTCATCCGTAAGGGCCGAGAAATCGACCGTTGGGAATTTGACCTTCAACTCGGACACGGATCGGCGGTTGTTGCACGTGTCCACTCCGAGATGTTCGCGACAGCCTTCCATACAAACGAACGGGGCGTCCGGTGTCTGGTCCTTTGCGAAGAAATGTTGAGCTGTCTGAATGGCTCGTGAAATAGGCGAGACGATGATCCTCTCGATCGGTGGCATTCCTCTCTGGAGCTCCTCCCTGATCCTTGGAGGCCCCTTCGTCTGTGCGTCTTGGATTCCAAACGGTGTCAACTCTGCGTCTCTGTAGACGTCACTGGTCACCAACTCCTTGTACCAACGCTCCGACCCGTACAACTTGATCGCTTCATTGTGGAGTCCTTCGCCATGACGCACGAAGAAAACCACTTTGAGGTCTTTGCCGGAGTTGACGAGTTCGTCAAACTTGTGCTTAAATTCCGTCCAGGATGAAGCTGCCAGCGTGAATTGGCGGAAAAGCTGCGGGGACTCTGGCAGAACTTCACTTTGAGGGATTTTGGCAAAGAAGCCGTCTACCGCTTTGATGCTAGTGGTCATGGCTCCGTTTGTTGGCTTGATGTGCACTTGTCAGGGAGGATTCAGGTATGATGCAAAGGTTCATGTCCACTTTCGTCGCCTGTGAAGGATCCAATGAAGTGCCGCCACGACATAACGCAAAGCATGTCATACTTGATGAGTGGAGCAGCTGGAGCCTCAAAGCTTTGTATTATTTCTCCGATGCAAAGGATCAGTTCTTCTCCTGTTTCGTTTACCGTCGGCGGTGGTGGCGGTCTTCGCTACGACGATATCGCTCTCGAAGGCTTTGGCGATTCCTGTCCTTCGATCGATTCCGTTCACTTCTGCTCGATTCCCCACGGGTCTTTTCGTTGCGCGAGTCGATAGTCAAGTAGTCCTAGAGGTTACAAAAGGGTCCACGTCGAGTTAATCGAAATACAATGTCAACCGCGCGTGCAAAACTCAACTTACGTCAGCTGAAGGCTCATTGCCGGCACGGAATTGATCCTGTAGCAGTCATAAACGGTGGTCAGTCCAACGTACTGTATGCCAATAGTGACAATCGTCGGTACTTACATCGATGTGCTTCTTGAATTTAAGCTTGGCCGTCATCCAAGAATTGTCGTCGTTCGTATCATCCTTGTCCTCATCCTCTTCCAGAACTTGTCCGTGGTAACTCTCGGCGCTATCCTTCTTGTTGGCCTCCCCGTCAGAGTTTCCACCGCCCATAGAACTCATTTTCTTCGCATTCACGTCGAACAGTGCACTTTGAAACTTCTTCAACTTCGAAAGAGTGTCTTGCTCACGTGCAGTGCGGTTGCTGGCCTTCTTCCGCTGCATATACTTCTGTCGCTGCTGCTGCAACGGGGTTAACATATCTTGGAAGGCCCGATCCTTCTCCAGCTTCTTCGCTTCTTCGCCCATCAGCAGCGGAACTGCCTTTTTGGATCTCCGCAGCTCCTCGCGCAGTTTAGCGTACTCATCACGATCTTTTTTCTTACGACTCGAGGCAGCAGCTAAGGTCTCGTCCTTGACAGTACTCGCTTCCGTGTTAGGTACTTGTGCAGCTGCTTGAACGGATTTACTCGCAGCCGCTACTGCTGCTTTCAGATTGGCTTTCGATCGCTCTTTCTTCTCTTCACTGGCTGCCTCACCCTTTGTCTTCGTCATCCTTTGTAACACCTCTGTATCCACCTCCGACTTGAGCTTGCGATCGTCCAATAGGTCGTGGCTGCTCACCATCGTCTTGGCTTTCTTCTTTTTCGATTTCTTCGTCCCGCCACCAATTTCGTCCTGAAAGGCTTCTTCTTCGTCTCCAAATGACAGCAATTTCAAGTCTTTTGTAGCTTTACGTTTCTTCTTCGTAGCGTTCTCTTCTGGTACATCTTTTCTCTTAACAGCTCTGTTCATCGAATAAAATGTGTTAAAAATCGACTGGAAAAGAATATCGACAGCTCTCCTACCTCGGCACAATATCCTCAAACGGATTCCACAGCACTTCAACACTCAACAACTTCGGTGGATTGGTTGGTCGGTCCTGTGCGTCAGTCTCCAAGTCTCCCACACTCAGCAAATTGAAAATTGTGTTTCCAGTAACCTAAAAATCAAATATCCAAAAACAGTTAGAAAAAATAAAGCATACCTCACACATCCAGCCAGCATTTACCTTGCCAAAGATGGTATGTTTCTTGTTGAGGAAGTCGCACGCGTCCAAAGTGAAGAAAAACTGCGAGTGGTTCGTGTTCGGTTTATTCTCATTGGCCATAGCCAAAAGTCCTCGATGGTTAAATTTCAGTCTCGAGTGGAACTCGTCGATGAATGCACCTCCATAAATGCTCTCTCCTCCGTTGCCTGTACCCGTGGGGTCTCCACCCTGCACCATGAAGCCGGCTATGATACGGTGGAAAATCGTTTGGTCATAGTACTGTCATACCATATGTTCAAAATATTATATGAACAAATAATCATATCTCAAAAAAATGAAGATAATCGTACCCCTTCCAGACAGAGCTGCACAAAGTTTCGACACGCCTTGGGAGCTTGCTGCGGCCACAACTCCACGTCCAGGTCTCCAAAGCTCGTGTGCAGCAGCACCTTGCCTTCCGTGTTTGGCTCGGTGATGTAGATATTGGACATGCTCGAGCGTCACCTGGGCGGATAATTGCCGGATAAAATGTGCGGTAGGATTTGAATGGCTGTACACAATGTATACACAATGTACCTATCCTCTCACACGTCGCAGATTCAAAGATACTTTTTGGTTATCTAGCCATCTCTACAGAGCTCCTATCGGCATCTTCTGCTCTCTTCAGCCTCACTTGTTCAATTAGAGTCACTCGTTCAAGGCACTGCTCGAATTTGGCAAGAGTTTTTTTACGGGGCGACAAGTTGTACTTCTCCTTCCGGAATTTCGCCCGTTGCAACTCGAATGCTTGCAGAGCCTCCCGCTCTTCCTGCACACGACGCAGCTCCTCATCACCCAGCAACGTATCCTCGTATTCCTGGCGTTTCCGTTCCGTCCATTGCTCATAGAACTCGTCAAGCAGTGCGTAGTACGTCGTGAGGTTCGCCAACTCGCGCTGCTCCAGATAAATCCGCTCTCGCTCTGTGCGTCGCTTTCCATTCGCTAGTTTACGTCGTCGGAGCTTGTCCAGTTGCGTGGGGAGTTCAGTCACCAGGAACGGCATCTTCTCACGGCTCTTACCGTTAGTTGTAAAGGGTAAATGGCGCTCGGAGGATTCTTTTTGCTGGTACGATCGAAGATCTTCATGTCGATGTCGAGCGCGAGTTTCGTTCTGCATGAACGCGCCTTCGTACCAGAACTCCCACTTCTCTTTATCCTCCCCAGTATCACCAGTAAGACCGTCATCAGCAGTGATACTATCACTGAGACGATAGTAAAAATCCCCTCGACCATCCATCGCATCTTCATGCCAGAAACCCACGTGCTTCGACCGCCCACCTTCAAACCGAGCTACGCCACGCCCGTGTCTTGCTCCACCATGAAAAAATCCCTCGTATTCATCTCCGTGTCGTTCACGCTGGCGTCCACGACCATGCGGTTGGCCCTCAACGAATGGTCCTTCAACAAAGGACCCATCTGGAAACGTCCGCTTGCACGCTGGTCCATGAAGAACTCCATTCACAAAAACCCCTTCATCTACCACACCAGTTGAGCTGACGTATCGTCCGAGTCCAGAAACGACGCCATCTCTCATCTCTCCATCGTACGTGGCTCCGTCTGGGAACGTTAAGTGCATTCCTTCGCCACTTTCCACTCCATCTCGGTAGTCGTCTCCATTCAGTAGCGAACATCCGTACGCTCGTCCTCGTAGCTTGTCGTTGTATTCGTATCGACGCTGTGGGCGGTCGAAAGTGCCTTCACACGTTGTTCCTTTCCCATAGACGAGTTTACCACTCCCACAGCGTGTATTACCACTGAAGTAGCCATCGTACACCCCAACGTTCGTGTACTCCTGTCCTTGTCCTTGCTTTCTCCCGAGTCGAAAAGCGCCTGAGTACACGCCACCAATGGATGAAAAGTGGAAACGTTCATCCACTGGATCTAACGGCACTTCGTCCTCATCAGCAGCTAGAGCTGCAGCAGTAGGAGCCATCAACTCGCCCTCTCCATGACGTAAGCGTCGAAGTCTCACCGTTCTCATGTTGATTTCCTTGAGTAGATCATCAGGATCGATCGTTTGATTCGACAACTCATCATCCTCGAAAAAAGCCCTTGGTTGTGGCCGTGTTTGCACTAAACAAATGTAATTCCAGTCGTTCTTCTCCAGCGCAATAGACACGAGATCTCGTCCACGTAGACTCGTGAACGTCGCAGCCCAAGTCTTCATCTCCACCTCATCTTTCATGCTAGTCGATGGGAGCTCAGCGTCTCTCGGGACTTCAGTGAGAGTTATGGGCTCTGTCATGATCAGCTGCGCCATGCGCTTTCGTCTGCGCTCCAATTCATTGACTTCATCGGTTAATTCCTTCGATTGGGCGTTCATCGCGTCCGCCAAGTTCTTTCGAGTCTCCGTCTGCTCTTGTTGGGTCCCCACCAAGTCCGTAACAGGAAGAGCGTTGATCTTCTCCTTTAAGACCTTGAGTTTCTTTCGAGCAGTGGCAACGAGCGGCTTTAAACGGAGCAAAGGCTGGAACTCCTGGGCGATTCCAAAGAGCAGCCACGTCCTGATGTCGATTGGTTCGCACTGGACAGGCACAAAGGCGAGGACCAGAAGGGCCCCGCCAGTGTAGAAAGGGTCTTGGAGATCGTCTTGTGGCTTCGGCTCCACGCGCTCGTGGATGATGTAGTACCATCGATCGCTGCCTGTGGGCGGAAGCACCTGTGTCATCCAGTCCTTAGGCCACAGAACATCTACATGGTATCAATCGATTAGTTTTCCAGTAATTCAACATGTTTAAGTGGTGAGACGTACTGCCGAACGGATCCTTTAGCAAAGCAGCATTGCATTCAAAGAGTAGGTTGATCTTGGGGCTAGTAGTGAGGAGAAACGTTAGCAAGAGACCAAGGAAGACTGGTGCTTGTAGTTGTTAAACGTACACTGTGAAGTCGGATCTCAAGATGAAACGGAACTGGTAGTCCTCGGGCTTGGTACACTCAGGATTGAATAGTGCCACAGCCATTTGGTCCTCCTTGTACTCGTCCACCATCATCCCCGTCCGTGGATCAACAACGAGTCTTCCTGTACGTGTTGCCATGATTCTACCAGAAGCCTGAACGACTCTCTGCTTTTGAACTAAATTGAGCAATTGAGTGAATGGATTCCCCGTTCAAATCTCCTCAGGAGCAGTTGGTTTATTAGCTAGAGCTCATTGGAAAGCTTTTAACCTGAAGTTACTTAGAACTGACGGAACTGCTTACGCACGTTGATGGGCTTCGTCTCGGAAGCAGGCTCAACCTCCAGCACGTTGAAGCGCACGGTCTTGGCGAGCGGGCGGCACTGGCCGATGGTGACGACGTCACCCTCCTTCACACGGAAGGCGGGCGACAGGTGGGCAGCCACGTTCTTGTGACGCTTCTCGAAACGCTTGTACTTCTTGACGAAGTGCAGGTAGTCACGACGCACAATGATCGTGCGCTTCATCTTGGTCGAGAGGACGACACCCTTGAGGATACGGCCACGGATCGAGATGTTGCCGGTGAACGGGCACTTCTTGTCCACGTACTGGCCCTCGATGGCGCTCTTGGGGGTCTTGAAGCCCAGGCCCACCTCCTTGTAGAAACGGGGGCCCTTCTTCTTGCCGGCGAACTTCTTGCTGGCAAGGAAGACGCCCTGCTGCTTCTGGTAAGCCTTCTCGGTCTGTAGTTGACAAGCAGACAATATACTGTCAGTCGTCTTGAAACTCTAGCAATTGATACACAAGGAACAAAGAGACAAACGATCTCTGCAGTGAAAAAAAGCAGCAGACAGCGTCTGTGTAGAAACCTCCAGAGGTCCAAAAGGGTTTTTGCCGATGATGAGTCGGTTGAAACAGTTCGTTTCGGGTCTCGCAGTCCACAGGAAGAGGAAAAAGTGTCCATCTCTTCCTGAGACTCGACAATCACTCGGGATGAAGAGAGTGATTGTAGTGTGTGGATTACAGCCTTGGTGGGCCATCACCCCAACCAACTAGCTAGCCAGCGCCTTCAGTGCCTTCACAGAATCAGCCACCAACCTCCTCACAGCGAGACTTGTTCTCGCCCCCTTCCAGTTCCGCTCCGTCCAGTTACACGCCATCCGCTTACCACTTGCTGCCTGAAATCATTTCGCTCTCGTCTCTTCTAAAGGGAGAAGAGTAGGTACCTGGTCAACGTGCTCCATGGTCTCGTCGAGGGGATTCGCTAAATGGTTTTGGGCTGTTGGTTGGCAGGAGGGCGATTGGTTGTGGTGAAATTACTCTGAAGTGACGATATGAAGTGGTTTTCTAGGACATGAATAGCAAGATAATTTTACAAAATGGTACTTATTGAGTTCCTTGAGTGTTAAGAGACTGGGCGCAGTGTAGACATGTGGCTGTAGGTTGAACTACAAAAACCAAATAACGGATAACGCCGAATAGCATACCGGTGCCGAATTGAATACCTCCTCTCAAATCTGATCAAAGTGTTGAGTACAGCAACGGGCAGAATGCAACAGCCAGCACTAAATTCTTGAACCGATAGTTAAGCAGGATAAGAAAAAAACGAGCCTGACCAGATGTTAGCACTTTCATTGTACAAAATAGTTTAGTTTTATAGAGGAATTTCCATATCTCAGTGATTATCACTGAGATTTTATTTTTAGATGGGATTAATTGCCAGCGCATGACATTTATCAGTAGACGAGTAGTAATAGCATTTCAAGAATAAAATAGTAATGAATTGTTAATATCCTACTTAAAAGCGTAATACACTATTACATTCGACAAGGAGTCTCGAGTTAGAAGTGTTGTGCGATGAAGTGGGGGGTTAGAAGTGTGTGCGATGAAGTGGGGGGTTAGAAGTGTGTGCGATGAAGTGGAGGTTTTTGAGCTATACACAACCTGCAAATAGATGAAAAAAGAAACGAACATATTTTAATGGTCTAACCCTCTCCTTCACTTTCATAACGTCCATCCTTCCTGACGATGGCCCCCACCGAAAAGAAGAAGCCGTGCTACGGACAAGTTCCTTTTCATCTTGATGCTGCAGATCTCGAAGCTGCCAAAGACATGGGCTTTTTGAACTCCACGGTGTCAGTGCAGCAGTGCGACCCGAGCAAAGAAGACTATGGAGTTGCATACGCAAACAGAGATAACGTGGGGACGGCATACCATGCTTCGCAAAAAGAAATCCAGCTGCGGTGCAAGGAGTTTGCGCAGAGGGGTGGTTTTCAGCTTAAAGTGCAGCATTACAGCTCTAAACTTGAGGGTTCTGGAAATGCACAATACGTGTGCAAGAAACTCAACGGAATGCAGTTCTTTGACAAGACTGCTCCTGCCGAAGAAATTAAATGCCCCTTTTCAATCAACGTCTGTGGATACGATGGGTTTTGGAAGATTTCTCGTGCAAACTTTTGCCACAACCACATAAAGCACGTAGGGTTTTCTTCTCGCCCAGTCGCCGAAAGTTCCGTTGCTCGCCCAGATAAGGACAAGAGAAACACCACTCAAAGTGTCCGCGAGATGACCAAGTTGGTAGAACTCGAGATGCTGCCACTGTATGAAGGGAAGACCGAACGTATGACGGGGTCAGCCATTTCTGAGTTTTTGCTGAGCAAGGGCTTTAAGGTATCTCCGTCTTCCATTTCCAGGATCAAACAAGCCATTAACGAAATAAACCATGTGGAGAGGGTTGTCAGCTATCGGAAGCTAGAAAGCTACTTGAATTTGATGGTGGAGAAAAACCCAGGGTCTATTTCTCGCTTTGAAAAGGAAGACGATGGGACATTCAAACGCGCCTGTTTCATACCGAATATTGGGATTCGTGTTGCACTTAATGCACGACGTCTGTATGGATTTGATGGTGCGCATCTGAAAGGTGAAATGAACAACTACGGCGTTTTCCTAGTGGCAACAGCAAAAGACTTCGACAACCACATTTTGCCCTTCGCATTTTCTCTCGTTCCGGTTGAAAACTACGATCATTGGGTTTGGTTTATGAAAGTGATACAAGAAGCGTTAGGGGCGTCGGATCGGTTTACGGTTGTCTCTGATCGCCAGAAGGGATTACTATCTGCGGTTGAAGACGTTTTCCCGCTAGCTGGCCACCGTTTCTGTCTTCGCCACATCAAGGGGAACATCAACAGCAAGGGGATATCTCTGACAGGCAAGGAAAGGGGTTTGATTAACGATATGGCGCGCAGCGACTGTGAAAACGACTACAAGGTGTTCGAGAAAGAACTAGGCAGGACAAAACCGGCAGCTGTTGAGTACCTGAGAGGCATCGACAAGAAACACTGGGTTAAATACAAGTACCATGAGCATTTCAAACTTCCAACATACGATGAAACAACCTCTAACCTCGCCGAACAAGCAAATAGCTGGATTGGAAACGATTGTCGCAGTGCCAAGCCTCTTGATGCCTTTGCGCTAAGTTGGCAGGGTTGGTCACCCACACGTACTGCCTGCCAGCGATAGCCTCGCTGTCCTTGGCCTCTTCGTCTAGTATGGCCTCGTGCACCTCCCACCAGCCGACCTTGTCGAGTTGCCTTTTCAGGTGCTGCACCTTGCTCGACAGGCGGCTGGCTTCTTTTCTGCGTGCAGCTTGAGCTGCAACCGCCTTCGGACCGCAACCTCTTTTGCGCTGGAGGTGGTCCTTCAGCTTGGTGCACGAGCTAAATGTGACATGGCACCTCCAGCAAGTCTTGGTTTTCCTCGTCTTCGGACGACCGGGCTTTTTCTTCGATACACGGCGCAAAACTAGAGCCATTGTAGGAAGTAGAGAAAGTGAAAGTGTTAACTGTTGAATACAATACATGTACACGTATATTACTTAAACTTTTAACCAACTTCACTGATGGCTTCCTTGGTCTTTGCGATACGTATTTACTAATATATGTACAATCACTGACCTCAGTGATTGTAACGTTACTTACTATTTTCTCTATTCTCAGTGATAATCACTGAGATATGGAAATTCCTCAGTTTTATATGTATACAATCCAAATTTTAGCGCAATGGAGGCCAGAGGTTAAGGGTATTTGGTAAACTAGTAATCTGGAGTAATACTAATACTAATACTATTTGAGTAGTAGTACTATTAATACCGCATTGTATGGTATTCACTATTCGAAATAGTATTACCCTATGAGGCGGTACTATAGTACTCAGAAGAGTAATATTTTCCAGGAAGCCGGTGAATAAGCAACGCCCCTCATTCAGCAATCTTAGAACCTGTGGCTGTCCTGCGACGTTCGCCATTCCACAAAATAACTGGATATCGCCATTGCGATCGTCGCAGCACGATAGAAGTATGCCTTGTGCTGTTGGAGGCTGTGCGGAAGGTCCAGAGCTGAAGACTGACCCTTGCAGCGTATGCGGGAAGCCCACTCATCACATGTGCGCTATTAGTGTGTTTGAAGGGGAGAACTCAGCGCTGAATGAAAGGTACTGCAGCCCTCCTCGCAGAGCAGTCTACTCAGCCAGGACGTGAATTCCCCTCTGTCATCTCCGTCGTCGACTGGTTGGGACGATGAAGATGAGCTGTTGCTGGGGGCTCCCATTCGCACGAGCAAGACGAGAGAAGAGGTGAAGGAGTCGGAGATCAATGCAAGAGCGGATAGTGTGATGATGGAGTGGCTCGAGATGGAGCCTGAGTGGCTTGATGTAGCTCAGCACCAAAATCCAGACATCAAGAGGGAGGATCTGTCCTCAGCAATGACTACAGACAGCCGGAAAGGTATGCACTGGTCGTTGTTGGGGTTGTACAAGTATGTAGATGTTCTACAGTGGTTTCGCGACGAGGGAGAGAGCCGATTCCCTTCAATGGCACTGCTAGCGCGCATCCACCTAGGAAAAATTTCGTCTTCTGCGTTCCAAGAACGTGTTTTCTCGACAGGAGGGATTATCATGGGCCCACTTCGTACGAGAACCGACAACAGACGGTCGGAGAAGCAGCTTTTACTAAGACACAACAGAGACGAAATTGTGAAAATGAAGCAAGACGCGCGCAAGGCACAGGACGCTTCAAAAGATCCAGAGTAGTATTTCGAGTATTAGTAATAATAGTACTAATACTACTACCGTGTTCAGTTTTGAGTACTAGTATTAGTATTACCGCAATTTTTATGGGCTAGTATCACCGGTAATATTAATACCTCTTTTTTTCCGGTAATACCAACCTCTGATGGAGGCAGTAATATTTTGCAGCTAAAACTTAGTGTCGAGTGCTTTGTTAAAAGCTTTGGTCACAGTGGTCGTTTTAATAGACTCCCACGCTCGAATGGTTCGTTTGATGGTAGATAACCTCTTCTCGCGTGCAGTTGTGGCCCTGTCCGTTTCTTCCAGCCACAAAGCTCGTAGCTTTGCCTTCAGCGGCCCCATTATTCCTACATCTAACGGCTGGCATACCGAGGTGGAGTTTTTTGGCAATGGCTGCAACGTAGAAAATAGCTCACCTGCAACAATTTCCTCGGATGCTGCGGAAACGTGGCACTCCAGATTGTCCACGAGGAGGACAGATGGCTCGGAAATGTAGTCGTGGAGAAGCGAACGCAGGTAGAACGCCCACACCCGTTTGTCCATCCACGCTTTCTTTTGAACAGTGTAAACATGGCCTGTTAACACAATAAAAATTAGAACATTTGACTGTATGTAAGAATACAAACAGCATCGCACCTTTAGGGTAAGTTGGCAGTTCCTCTTCTTCAATTGTGCCATTCGGGGCGCCTCTTACAATAAAAAGCAGTGGTAATTTTACACCGTCCCCGCGTATGGTGCAAACGGCTGTCATTCTCGCCGAGTGTTTTTGTTGAGCAGATATCTTTGCTTCTTTACCTTTTGGCGACAGGATTTTCGATGGCGGAGTGTCATAATATATACCGGTTTCATCAGTATTGTAGATAGCACTAGCTGGATATGAGCCAAAACTCTCGTTAAACCTGACAGCAAACGCTAGTTGGATGGCTGCAAGATCGTCTACTTTTTCCTATTACACATAAGAAGCGAACAATTGGATTTAATAACGCAAAAACAGTTATAGAGCAATTATGACAGTTGAACAGCACCTTTAGTCCGCTAGGTGTTCGCTGCACGAACCCGTGGCGATAAGCGAACCGCCGAAGCAGCCGAAGTAGCGACTCGTATGCAGTGCTCGCGTCTTTCTTGTCTTTGACGTAAACTAGCAGCCAAGTTGAGTAGCTATCGCGCACAAGCGTGGCCATAGAGCGTGCCGTTAAAGGGAGACAGTCACGCCTGGTGTCCTTCATGTAAGTGATCAGCTCCATCCCAAACGGCACGCTCTCTGGCCGGCCCGGCGCTCTCGAGAGCGTCTTCTCGCTCACTTCAAAGGCGAAGATCTCCTCTTTCTTCTTCCTCCAGTCGCTAATGGTCCACCGCGGGATACATTGCGAGCGGGCAGCCTGGCGCTCACTCATGCCTTCTGTTTTTTGCAGTACCTCTCGCTTCGTCCTATAGCTGTAGTGCTTGCGGCGCTTCTCCCCGCAATTCGTATCTACAGCAATAAGAGCCTCCACTGCTGCTAGCTCTGCGTGCAAAAGCACGTCGTCCTCCTCGTCCGGTGGTGTGGCTGCCTCCATTTTACCAACTGAGTGGCTAGGAATTAATCATTTGAGGGTATTGTAGGACTGTGCTTTGATTGGTGGATTCTTCGCGATCTGCTGTGTCTTTTCTGTTCGTTTAGGGATTTGACTGGCAGTTAGCTGGCGGCAGTTGCATTCTGTCCGTTGCTGTATACATGTTCTATAATATCTACTCCAAATTGTATACCACACGTCAATCTCAGGATCGAGCTATGTCATTTTTCAACGCATTACTGTGCACCAAGTTCTCCCTCACCATTCACCATGCCCCCTTCTCACGTTGCCAAGCCAATGGCTGAAAAAAAGAAGTAGTCGTCTGGATCGAGGAACACCGTCCGATTTCCGCGAAAGCAGCTCATCATTTCGGCAAAGAGCGTGGCTGGAAAATCTCCCTGCCCAAGTTCGCTACTGGTGGAAGCAAAAAGACTATTAAGAATGCTCCGATGTCCGACCTTCGCTTGAAAGGTGCTGGGGCCAAGCCTCAGTTATCTGAGGTGGAAGACATGATCTTCGCCAAGCCCTCTTCCTACGTTCTGAAAGAAAAAGGTCTCTCGCACGCTCACCGCTGAATTGGGCCTAGAGCTTGCAAGAAGTGAATTGTTGAGGGTTTTGGGACGATCAAGACGCAGACGCCGACGATCGCCTTGAGAATCTAGATGAATTTACGATTTGGGACTCAGATGCCTCTGAATGATCTTTGTTAGTATACCTACTCCAAATTGAATACTTTTATCCAATTAGACAGCATTATATTCGATAGTATACGGTATGCTATTCGGCGTTATCCGTTATTTATTTTGTTTGTTTTAGCTTTGTTTTTAGTACCGTATGTATGGGGTACCGGTACATCATGTATTTTGTTCTCTGGATTTATCCAGAGTCCTATGCGGGATAAGAATGAGCTCTGAATCCTTTTACTGATTATACATTGTTTAAACACATGAGAAAATAATAGTTATCAAGTCAAGCGCACAAACATATTTAATAACCTCTTGGATTTTTATGAAATCTAAAAATGTTGACCCATCCCCATGGGCCCACTTAAAAAAACCTGATACATAGTATATACTTGCATATAGTAAATTATCCTGTATAGACGAATATATCCACACATTCGAGCAACATTACAGATCTGGTTTATTTTTTCATGGTCGCTGGCATTTTGTGCTGTGATGAGGCACTGCAAAATGAAAGTTCGCGCGCTGTCAGCAATTGGATTGATTTGGCGTGAGTACGAAATATAAGTTCGATTAAGTGTATGTATTAAAAGAAGAAAATCAATTCTCAACTCGTTCTGTGTTGCGAGCAACACCTTCGTAGCTACAGCTACGACATAAGGACGGGTTTCCGCCACAGTGGAAGCAGCTCAATAAAATTTTGCGTTATTTTATAAACGTCGCGAAACACTGGTTGCCTTTCAAGTGGTACTTCGTTTATACCATGTACCACTGGGTTGTGTTGAGGCTCGTCAGAGATTATAAACTCTAACGCACGAAGAATAGCTCGCTACTTTTACTATGCTACAACTAATAAACCCTATTAATTTCAGACCAGTATATCGATTCCAGAATACTTTTGTTTGTATCCACCGCTATTTTTTGCACCAGAATCACAGAAATCGTTTGTTAAATCCAGAGCTGTTCCGGGCGAACGCACGGCTTTGTCGTTTTTGGATGATCCAATCATTGATCAGGAGCCATCTTCCTTTTGTAATTCTTCCTGTTTCTGTCTCTTTCATCGGCTAGACCGCTTGAATTTGAGAAACATCTACTAGTTTATAGAGCTTCTTGTTGTATGCCTCCACGTATCCGAGCCACGTCTAATAGTTTGGATGCGACTCGATATTCCGCGCGTAGTTTAGCCCCAGTTTTTTTGCCACATTGCAGCGGGGCTGCCGTAGCTTAGCGTCAGAGGAAGACGGTTAACTCAACGAGTCAAGGATTAACACACACCTTATTAAGGGTTAATAGGCCTTAATATCCGAAGGCACCTACTAACTACGACCTTAATAAAAGGACTTTACTCTTAGTGTTCCAAATCCAAACTGTTTATTTATCTTTTATTGCGGCTAGCCGCCTGTATGTGGTTAACTATCTAACATAGTAAAACCAAGTGAAATCCTACTTCAAATGCATAATGTGTGGCTCTCAGCCACACACACTCCCTCGAGTGTCCGTACATCAAATATGTACCTTACACAAAGTGTATCCATGTGTGGAACACACCAGGTGTAAACCCGTGTAACCCCGTTACACACATCCTCAGGCGTCCTCCTTTTCAACCGCCAATACTTGTACCTTAGCTTCAGGATGAAATTTTCCAGCTTATTGAGGATGGGAATATCGGCCGAGTAAAACCCAGCCACAAACGCTTTTCCAGCGTCACCCAGTGTGGCAAAAGCCCCGTTTGGTGCCGCTCTCTCTTCTGCGCCCGCTGTAGGTTCGTTCTTCTCATTTGTCTTGACCGCACGAAGGTATTATGAGTCCTACTCAAAATCTCCAAAACGCGCCGATTCAATCGACCCTGGCAAATGGTCGTGCAATCGCCAAATCCATACTAAATAATAGAAATATGTTTTACGATAGTTGAATTGCCAGTGGCTTTGTCAGTGACCTCCAACATTGCTTCACAAGATAAGTTCACGGCAACGACAAGGATGCCCACTCCGCCACCGTATTCAGCACGTACTACCCCGCCCAGAAGATAACCATGGCCGCCTTCGTCATCGCCACACCCGGTCAGAGGTATGGCTACAAGAAGATTGCCAACGACAACGTCAGTGCCGACCCCGCCAGCTAGAAGATCGCCTCGGCTGCCTCAAGCGAGTACTTTACTAGGAGTTACTACACCAGCGCCAGACCGACAACCTCGATGTTTGTGCCTCGAACTACACCTCCAGTACCTGGCGAACTCCCTCCCGCACCGATGGGCAGCATGGCTGCGGAGAGGTAGCTTGTCATTGAACCCTCAGCACAGTTCACTGCCAGTGCAGCCGTCTCAGCCGAAGCCGCAACAGCAATGGAATGCCTGGCTAGTGGCCGTTCGAGGAACGACTGTGAAGCTTCTTGTTTACGAATATGGAGTTGCCATTACAAAAGCGAGCGACCTTGAAGCATTCAAGACCACGTGCGCTCTTCCTTCTGAGACCGATCGTGCTGGGACCACAGCTGAAGTTTGCTTCCAATAGATTGCGGATAGACTTTATCAGTGGGATTTAGCTTTTTAAGCTACTATGGTGATGCGTAGGATGTGGGCAAACCACCTAACGAGAAACCTTGACCGATCGACGTGGGAAGCAGCAATTATGCAAGATCCACTAACTTATATCGTCCCTCTACTTCGACCAACATGCACGAAATGAGAACAACAGTTATCCACCATTACACAGTCTGCTCGCGTTGCAATGACTTGTTTATTGCCGATATTCAACAAGTTCGCAGAGACTGGAAGGCATTACTGCGCTTGGAAGCTGTGAAAAATCTGGCAAACCAGAATGCAGTCGTTGAAGCTTTTATATGGAACTCCCTTCCCTTCAGAAGATGCTATCGATTCTCCTTCCTCGTAGGCACTCCAATCTTGAACTCATCGGTGATAGGTTATAAGTTAGGTAGTTCTGACCAATCGTTACTGTTTGGTGATTGCTCGGCTATTCAGTTGATAGTGGCAAATAGACCCGATTTTGTAAATTTGGGCGGAATCGACAATATCTGCTAGCAGCACTTGTGCTCTGAGGGAGAGGCAGTACCGCGCTCTCAGTGTTCGAAGCGGAGACCTGGTTGCGTACCGAGGTTGCGCTAGTAAAGCTCAAGGTGAGACTCAAAAGCACAAGCAGAGCAAGACTGCTTCGGCTCATTGTCGAGTTCGTTGTGTGGGCCTTGGATGAAATTGGGAAATGAACTGTCACCTCACCGTCACGGAGTTTGTGAATGTATCTTGAGCTAAAGTTATCGCAGACTGTGATTGCTTTGACAGCAGTTACTGTGCACTGCAATTCAAGATATGAATTAACTTGCGCGTAGATTACATCAATAAGTAGGTTGCTTCAGGAATATAAGTAGATTCTGAGATCGCTCTTTCCAGTAATATACTTTGAGGCCTTGACAAGTCTGTCAGGGGGCGGAATGACTTGCCCTTGGCTAGCAGAGGGGCAAACCGATGTCCGAAGGCCTTGCTTGAGAGGGACTGCGGAGCTTGAGGTAAAAATGAGAATGAATTTACTTTATCCTATTCTCAACCGTGCTCTAGACGGCTTCATCCTAGTCCTCATCCCTCACTGATGATCTTGTTCCTTCACTCAGTGCTTTGCTGGATCTCTTCCAAGAGTCTTCTTCTGCAGGAGTCTAGTCGTGTCATGCTCCCCCCATGAAGCTGTGTGATTAGCACGGAAATATGCGGCGGATGCTGACTTGCTGTTGCGCCGATCCCTTGTCCAAGGTCACTGTACCATTGTCGTGGACAGCGTGAATGGTGAAAGGACCATCTGCCACTCGCTTGGTTTTCGCGCGGAAGCTCTTAGGGACACGTAGCATCACTGAATCGCCGCGCTTGTAGAAATGTTCGAGGCGCTTGTCGTTTTCTTTGTCGTTATCAGCAAGTATCGCATCAAAATGTCGCTTGGACATGTAGCTCCAATTACTTTCGTAAAGCTGACGCGAGATCATGTCTTGCCCAAAGATAAGTTGGCCTGGCGACGCATTCAGAATGCTGTGATAACTCGCTCTAACCGCAAATGCGGCGTAGTAAATCACCTTTTTCCAGTCGGCTCCCTCGTGGCAGCGCACGACGTTCATGATCTCGAGATGTACACGCTCACATATAGCGTTGGCTTGCGGGTTTTTGGTCGAAGTCGGCTTGGCCTTGATACCGTACCTTCGGAGAAGCTCTTGAAACTCCTCGCCTGTGAACTCAGGTCCTTGGTAATGGATTACCCGCCTAGGCCGCGGGTATCGGCAAAGCCATTCGCGATCAAAACTCTCGGCAGTGATAAGTGCGTCTTTGTATGGCTGGATTGCGACTTCAAGCCAGCGAGTTGCGTGATCGATCATCGTGACTCCGTAAAACCCGTCGTATGGACTTAGCGCCCCACTTGGTTTCGTCAAGAAGAACGCGGGCGACGCTAATTCGGAGTCATATATCTGCTCTAGCACATCGGCGTTGATGAGACGCTGTATCTCTCGTCTTGCTTTCTCTTCCTGGCTGCGCGCTATCGGGTACGGCTTTGCGTGTATCGGCATGAAATCGGGACTAATTGGAATCTCATAGTCCTCGAACTTCATCCGTCCTAAGTGTCCGTCATACAATTCCTGATATTGAGTCAACAGATCCAAGTACCGCTGCGCTAGTGCACCCTCGAGGTGTTCAGGAAGTAGTTCTTCGGGTGTCACTGCATTGTCTACCACTTCCTTGGACTCATCTGGGAATTCCACGTCCTCGTCTTTCGCGATTTGGTCATTATGGCCAGTATTGAATATGCAACTACAGTCTTCCCATTGTACCATCTTGTCTTTAAAGTTAATAATCAATCCAAGCGCGCCCATGATATCTCGGCCGATCACCATAGCGTCCGGACTCTCTTCAATGACCTCAAACCGGTGCGTAACCACCGTGTCTGCCTTGAGGCTCGGGAGAATGAATTGCATCATCGTTGTTCCGTTGCTCGATACTGCCCCGTTCATCGTATCAAAGACAGTTGGCGAGCTTGGGATAAACTTGCGACCTAAGCTCACGTTGGCATCGAGGGTCTCCTTGTTCACGATACTGCGCGAGGCGCCACTGTCGAGCAGTGCTTCGAATGATTTTCCCCCACGGCGAAGCTTCACAGGGATCCGCATTGGCGTGTTCTCTGGTCGCGGCACCTTCTTATCCACTAGACCCACAAACTTGAACTCATCGTCGTCACTGGACATGTCCGAGTCGAGTTCTGCATCCGTGTGTATGCGCGGGTAATGTTTCTTGCGTTCCCCAGCGGCACTAGGCTTAGTGGTTACTCTTTTAGTCTATTCATTCTCCTTCTTCTTGATGGTGTAGCAGTCGCTTGTATTATGCGACGCGGTTTTGTGGAATGAGCACCACATACCATCCTTAGAATTGGAGCTCACCTTTTTGAACTTTTTGTCACTCTTTCCCTTTGACGAATCTTCGGAGTTGCCGTTGTTGTCTTTGCTCTTATTGCGTTGCTTCTCCTTTTTCTCGTGATTGTTATAGCTGTGCCCAAATTCTGCTTCAGCCATCTCAATGCGCGTGAAATACTGGGTGAGCTCGGTAAGAGTATTGTGCACGACGCCAGAAGAAGCTAACTTGGTCTGCCACGTACGAGGCATTCCCCGCTTAAAGTAACGGCACTTGTGAACTTCTGGGATCTCTTCTTGATCCTCAGGCAGCTCGGCAAACATGCGTACAGTTTCTCTTAGTCGCTTGAAAAATTGCGCAACAGTCTCGTTCTGGCGCTTCTTCATCGTCGACAGCTCCTTCTCGAGCTCCTCGTTGAAATTGGGCGGTACGGATAAGTATCCCACGTTGGTGAAGAATCGTTCAAAAGAGTGCTATTCATCCACGGCGGTTTGGACTAGTTCTTCCACCTCCGCCTCTAAGTCTCCTTCAATCAAGGCTATGAGGTTGTGGGATTTTTGCTCATCTGTCCACTGCTTCTTGCGGGCTAGACTGCGAAATTGACTGCTCCGCTTGGGCCAAACACGAGCACCTCCGCCTGTAAACTTTTTCATCTTGATAGACACCGTTTCAGCTGGAACCTCGTCAGCGGCTGGTGTGATCACCAGCGTGTACGTCACGAATTCCGCCTTGTTGTTGCGCCCCTTGCTTGATGACGCTTGATCCTCTTTCTTGAACTCGGTTCAAATTTGATATATCAAAATGACTTGCCCTTGGCTAGCAGAGGGGCAAACCGATGTCCGAAGGCCTTGCTTGAGAGGGACTGCGGAGCTTGAGGTAAAAATGAGAATGAATTTACTTTATCCTATTCTCAACCGTGCTCTAGACGGCTTCATCCTAGTCCTCATCCCTCACTGATGATCTTGTTCCTTCACTCAGTGCTTTGCTGGATCTCTTCCAAGAGTCTTCTTCTGCAGGAGTCTAGTCGTGTCAACGGAGTAGGTTCCGAAACAAGAGCTTACAAGCTTATCCGTGCGGGATCCTTGCACGAGCGGAGCGAAGTTGGCGGTGCAAACGCCGTGCAACTGAGGAATGTAGCGACAAATCTACTTGTCGGTGACTTACTTATTTTTCCCAGTTGACGATTTAATCTACTTGCGCAAGTTAATTCCTCGCAGTTGAGAATAAAAACTGGGATGGGCCGTCGCCGTCTGGTGATCCTGAGATCGACAAGACTCAGTTGAAACGTTATCTAAGAAGTCATATCGTGCGCACATGGCACGTAATTATGAAAGACCTGCTTGAACTGACATCGGCAATACTCTTGGTCCAAGACTCTTGGAGACGTTCAGTTCATTTTTTCGGCCCAAACATGGGCGATTGAGTGATGATGGAGGAAGTTCTTGATCTGCTGGCTAACGACAGTCCTGAGTCGCCGAGCGCCAGTGGCAACAACCACACGTCCAATGTGACGGATTCGAACCACGGATCCGCTCATGGAACGAATCATGGGGACAATGGGGACGAAACTGGGACGCAAAGCGGCAGCCAAAGAGCAACGGGCCCAAGATGGTGGTGATAAGTTGGAAAAAAAGTATCCGCCAGACTACGGAACAGTGCAATTTCAGGGAGCAGATGCAGCACTACAGCAGAACTCAATGCATGTAGCCATACTTAGATCAACTTGGACAGGCAAATTCTTGTCCCTAAACTAGTGTGTTACTTGTACTAACCTCGATGAGCAAGGTTCTTCAGAATAGACATTCGTCTAACTTGTGCTGGTTTCAATGCTGTTTGTGCTGCCTTTTTTTCTGCAATGTAGATCCGATCCCTTCATGCCGGCACCTCCAGCCCAGCAGCGTTCCTGGTTTCCACCTTTGCTGTATGTTCACTTATTGTTATTCAGTTCTTCTCGCAGAATTGCTCATTGCCTTGTCTCATTTTGCTCTCAGACTCTACTGTATTCGTCCCAGTGAATCCTCCTTCGATTCAAAACCGGGGACCAGACTGACTGATGGAAAGTGAAGGAAGCGAACGGGGAAAGCGACGTGGAATCCGTGACGGGGCCTGAGAACGAGCGACCCTGTTGCCTTCTCTTCACTTCCAATTCGTCCCTCGTCCTCGCGTCTTAGCTCTTTCACAGCTCTGCAGCACGATGCCCATCAGTGTGAATGCACGTTCAGCGCTCTTTGTGATGCGTGGTGTGCAGTGAATCGTCACACCTCCACTTCGCACTCTTTGCCATTATCTTCGGCACGACGTTCTAGCCGTGCGTCAAGAAGATCAACATACGGTACAGTAGGAGAGAATGCGTCCTATCATCCTAAAGTGTCTTGTTTGTCCTAAAAATTGCGATATAGAACTTACAGTCGGTCCTCCCGGTCCAAGGCCAGCCAAAACTACCGTAAATAACACAGACGGATTAGGACGAAACGTGGCATATTTTGATTGTCCTAAATTGGACACTCGACAAGTGCTGACACTTACAGTAGTCTATCCATTTAGGACATACAGTCATGTGCGTCAATATGCAACGGCCTACAACTTATATATTTGAATACATTATAGGACTGCCGATCAGGCAAAGGGACCAGGATGTGCATAGCCTACTGACATAGCCTCAACTTAAAACAGATTCGCGATTTTATTGGTAGATGTACACATAATTCCACCAATCATCACTAAGGTGCGAGTTTGAATTTGGGCGCGAAAGCGGGGTTTTGGATCTCTCCACCGACACGTAAGGCTCAGATTGCTCTCATTTTCGCTTTATCAAGATTCAGCCGATGGACCAAGGAATAATTTACTGCATCAAGCGGGAGGTACTAGCGAAAATAATGATGCATGCGTTACGGTGACTTCGACGAAAACCCGTACAAGGTGTGCATGTTGACAGCACTAGAATGGTGCGAAGCACCTGGAATAATGCGTCGTCCGCGGTGATTAGAAGTTGCTGGCTTCACTTGAG
This sequence comes from Phytophthora capsici, assembly GCA_030324255.1. NCBI lineage: Eukaryota > Oomycota > Peronosporomycetes > Peronosporales > Peronosporaceae > Phytophthora > Phytophthora capsici. Next base: position 1,106,040 of record CM059353.1, read on the forward strand.
TTTTAGTTAGCATAAGCACTGTGTCTTTCGTATTGAACTAAATCAGTAGTTTTGCCCCTTTCTCAGATTCCTTTTACGTTTTGTATGCCTCTATAATTAACTTCATATCAGGCGTTGCTTATTGACGCACATGACTGTACAGCATCCACGACAACTGTACATGTATTAATATTAATTTAAAATTACGATAACTATACTAGCTCACCAAGCAAGTGTCCTATCAATGCAATTTTACAGACAAAATTATGAATCTCGCAGATTGTAGTAGGCTGTGCGTCGTAGGGATGTCAAAATTTTAATCGTTTCGATAGGCTATGCTGGATCGATCGGATTTGAACCCGATTGATCGACAATCGATCGATTGAGGTGGAATCGGATTTGCACGGATCAATTCTAACTGACCAATTCGCGTTGTAATAGTTAATATCGGTTTACGAATGCAAAATGTAAATATTAGAGGTAACCTACGGAACGATCGTCCGATTTCGGCTCAGTCGGAGTTGACCCAACTCGATTCGGTCGATTCGAGTCGGTTTGGGTCGTTTTGTAGTGCGTATTCGGATCCGGTAGCAAAATGCTCCTGATTCAAGCGTACCAGCTTTGGCACACTCCCCCAGAGCCTCCAATCTTCTCTCCAGCATGGACGGCGCAGGAGGTGGAATTGTGGCTGCCAGGGAAGAGAACGTGACGGACGCCGCAACATCGGCTGCTACATCAAGTGAGCAAAGGAGTCGGAAGCGCTCTGACATTTGGGATTCATCGAAGAAACCTTAAACGGCGCGTACTCGTGTCGTTGCTGTACACAGGCTGGTAAAACACAGATTTGAAATCCTAAAGCCCACATTACAATGAGAAACCATTTGGAGAAATACCACCCGCGCGAATATATTGGTGTAGCAATTATGTGCTCGACAAACGGATTTGTTATGCCATGGGTTTAGCCGAAGTGTGAAGCAGCGAGTCCAAGGGGGATTTTCGAAAGCTGAAGCGGATAGTGAGCTTGTTGACTGGATCGTTGAGAATTCACAACTGTTTGCTACCGTTGAGCAACCGAAATTTATCTCGTTTTGCGCAAAGCTGGAGCCATTATACAAGGTTCCAGCCCGTCAAACCATTCGGAGTCACGTACTCACGAAGTGGAAACAAGAGAAGGCGTTGGTTCGAAGGACGCTAGTGTCGGAGGTTGCGTCGTCCCGAACGACGGACATGTGGACATCGGCTGCAAATAGGGGTACATGGTCGTCACAATACATTGGATCGACGATGAATGAAACCTGCGTGCTGTTATTTTGGGATTCAAACGAGTGGAATACCCACAGCGGCCCCCAATTGGCCCGACCATTTAATTGATGTCGTCAAGGCGCTGGACAGCGCCCTGTTGGCATCAATGTGGGCCGTAACCACCGACAACGCCAAAAACAACAAAACAATGATCAATTCGATCAATGAAAAGCTGCCCAACGCGCTCCAAGAGCATTTTCAGGCATAAATGCCATCGTCGGCTCGGGAAGCCGATGTTGATCATCAGGGTGAAGAGCCTCAAAAAAATTTTAAGCTCGTTGTCTTGCGCACGTACTTCAATTTGGGGTCCTCTCCATTGCTCCAGATAGCTACCTCCCTGACGAAATTGGTAAAGACATGTGGCGTAGTGGCTCGCGAGGAAACTCGACGCGAGGGGCACTCACACACTTGGCGTCCGGACTCCCGACTGACGGAGGGGGTACTCCGCTTGCCGTGGGGGGCTCTGAAGACTTGCTCACCTTGTGTACCCGTCGGGTTGGACGATTACGCTCTTCTTGATGACTCGGAAGAGATGCCGGGCTTGATCTGGTGTGGACGGCACTTGGGTTTCGGCTTGACGGCTTGTGGTAACTCTTCACTTGCCGTCGGTTAGGGTGTAGATCACGGGGTAGCGTAGATCCACGGGGGGTCCTAGGGTGTGTTCACCAAAGGCCAATAATTCCAATGCGATGCTTGACTGCCTCCTTCTGGCAGGGATCTTGAGGGGGGTGAGAAAGGAGCTTGGGCGACCTGGGCAAGCTATCCAGGCGTTCTTGCGCTTCTTCTTGTAGATCGCAGCAGTCCTTGGTCGTCAGAGGGGGCCAATATACTTCCCAGCTCTGGAATAGGTAGGACGCTTGATATATAAGAAGAACTCCCTCTCTTGTTGAGTGTTAACTCTCTTAAGGCAAAAAAGACACTTCTTAGCTAGCCGGCAAATTAGACACTGATATGCAATTCCCTAAACCTCTCCCCCAAGCCTCGACGCCTCTCTGCCACACGTTGCCAAACTGGCTCCACAATCGTACTTAGCCTTGACACACCGCGATCACCACAGACTGCGATCACCACAGACTGCGATCACCACAGCATGTACCATGATTTTGGTACCTTGGTCTTCCCTGGAGATCGCGCTTGGTGTACTCGAATGACTGCACCATTCCTTGGGGATCACCGCGATCTCGACCTTGTGATCACTGCGATCTTCGACCTTGAGATCACCCTGGTGTGTCACAATGATTGTACCGGACCTTGATGATCGCGCTCGACTTGTTATGGAATGATTGGGCCACGATCATGTTCATGATCCCGTCGGACCGTACCATATAAACGGTACCGTGGTCATGTAGCGTCACATCGTGATCACGCAGACAGTGTACCTCTAATGTGGTACAGTGATCCCGAGCCGGTCCTTTCCGTCAAACAAGATTCTCACTTCACCACAATCGTCCCCCGCACGGAGAACGACTCGTACAGCGATCGGGACACGTGCGTCGCCATCACCCTTGGAACCGCCTGCTCATGTCTGACTCTTCCGACGCGGGTGCCTCTCCTGCCCCTGGTGGCTCTCCGATCTCATCCACGGTGACGAACGCTGCCGTTGGTACGTTAACCATACGATCTTTCTTGAGCATCCTTCTTATCACATGTCGTCATTCTTCTCCACTTAGCCGCTCGTGACACTCCACCTGCTCCCTCTAGTCAAGCTCCGCAACCGAGATCCGATGCTGCCGCCCGTCCTGAAGATGGTACGTCCCCTGGTGGCTGCACTGGAACTCTGCTCCGTTGCTTAACTCCTCGGCAATCCCTCACAGGTGCACCACCGCTTCAATCGCGCCCTCTTCTGCAGCTCACCGGCCATACTCCATCCACGGTGCATCGGCTCCCTGCTGAAATCGACGAGCACGCCCTCCGGCGTTCCATCGGTGATCTTCAAGACATCTTGGGGCAACTAACGGCATACCAACTTCAGACTGCAGCGTACAATGATCTCCAGCGGGATTTCGAAGATCTCCAGCGTGAACACGCTCTACTCCGTCGGGAAATCACTGCACTACGCGCTGAAATGACGTCAACTCTGCAGCAGGCCGCTCCCTACGTAACTTTCTGCCAGCACCGCTATGATTTGCTGCGCCGTCGCTTGGAAGAAACTCAGTTGCGACTTGCTGAAATGGAATCAGCCTTGGCCGTTCGTCGCGACAACTCCAATGAAATCGCTTGTCTCCGTGATCGACTACTCGCGTTCGAACGCATGCATGCAGACGTCGTCGCCGAATATAACGAGCGCGTGGACGAATTGGAGGCTCGTTTGGCTTCGACTCGTCCCGCGATCGACACTAGCCAGCTTGCCCAGGCGATCTTCGATCAAGACGTTGCCGCCGCAGAGCGCGATGCTGCCATTGCTGACCGCAATTGCGCCATTGCGGCTCGGGATTTAGCCGTAGCTGAACGCGATTCCGCGGTTGCGGCTCGGGACGGAGCTGTGGCCGAACGTGATTCTGCAATCGCTGATCGTGATTCCGCCGTCGCAGCACGTAACGCTGCTTTAATCGATCGAGATCGCGCTATCAAGGATCGCGAAACTGCCGATGCGGCTCGAGATCTAGCTATTTCTGAACGCGATTCGGCATTCCACGATCGCGCCTCCGCTATAATAGAGCGCGATACTGCCGTCGGTGATCGAGATGCTGCTTTGGAAGCTCGAGACAAAGCGCAGGCCGCTCATGCTGTAGCCCAGAAAGAGTGTGACGTCCTGGCCGGCGAGATCCAGTCTCTCACCGCTTCCTTGACCGATGCCGAAAATGCCATTCGCCTCCTCCGCCAGCAAGTCGCATCTATGGGCAGAGAGATCACTGATCTTCATGATCAGCTAGGCCGTCATAAGACGGGTTCTCGTCGTGAACTCGAACGCAGTCTGGAAGCACGCGATGAACTCCAGGCGAAGCTCGATAAGGCTACCGACGATCTGCTTAGCAGGCAAGCAGCCCTGCTCAAAGCACTACACGCTCAACGGCGCGCTCAGCAAGACCTGGCCTCTGTTCGTACGTGCTGGTGTTTGATCTTCATATTCTCACCCCAGCTAGTTAACCGGATGGTGTTCCACATGTAGGTGCACAGGCAGACGCTCAACGGACTCGGATCGCCCATCTCGAAGGGCAGGTCGGATCGTCGCAGCAACATGAACTCTCTGTACGCCGTCTGGAATCGGAGAAGACTTCACTTGCTAACGGTCTCGAGGCCGAGCGACAAGCGCGGGCTGACGCAGAGTCTGATCGCGATCGTGCGCTCCAAGATCAAGCCAACGCTGAAGCCGCTCGTGATCGCTTGCTCGCCGAACGGCAAACTGTCCAAGCGCAGTTGAGTTCACTAGGCTCGATCTTCGGTGTTCCTGTTCCGGCGCCTCCTTCTACCGTCAAAGAACAGTCGTCTCGCAGCCAGTCAGTTCCGTCAAGGAAACCGTCACCATCTTCGTCCCGCAAGAGAGATCGGCGAGCGTCGTCTGGCACTCCTCGGCCAAAACGTTCGCGTACAAGTCCTCCGGTCACACGGAGCTCGTCGGGTAATCCTCCGGCCGTTACTGGATCAACCTCTGGCGGGACACCAAGCAGTCCCATCGTTCTCAGCGAGGAGGACGACGCTGACGCTCAATCGGATCACGGGGACGCCACTGGTGGCGACCAGGAGAGCTCTCCAGGCCCAGATGATCACGGAGACGTTGATACCCAGGCGGACCGAAGCAAACCTCCGGTTCCCGATCATGCAAACGAGACTCCCGAGGATCACAAGGACCAAGATCATCAAGGATCGCCCGACGGCCACGGCTCGCCGGCCCCTCCTGCAACTCCACCGATCGTTCCAGGGAGCAATCAACAACGTCCCCACGGAGGAAGTCCTGATTCCGGTGGTGATCCCAGCGACAGTAGTGACGACGGCAGCGGTAGTTCCAGTCATCACCAGAGTGGGGCTTCAGACAGCGACGACGGAAGTTCGGACTCCCTATCCTCGCATGACTCGGACAACACTCTCCTTGCGGCACAGGAGTACGAAGATCTCCTGCCTACGGTGATCTCGCGTCAGCGCTGGATCCCTGGCTATCGTCGACCAACCGTCTACCGCCGCCAGCGCGATTGTGATCCTTGGCCGTTGGTGGAAGTTAGTCAGCTGAGTATCCGGCGACTGCGTCTGGACACGTTGGTTGCTCAGTGGACCCGTCCCAAGTTCTGGTTGTTCCCACGAAATCCGCGTGCTCCTCCTGCTGCTGATTGGCACCCCGGGTTGATTACCGAGGCCAATATCCGTGCGCTCTACGCAGCGAACCCTCCGCCGTGGGATGCTTTACGTCGCATCGTAGTGCCTCGTTCGTTCGAAATGACCGGGTGGTTCGCTGACTTTTGTCAGAGATATGAAGACTTCGAGGAGAACAGCCGTCAAGTGTTCTGGGAGACCACACACAAACTCCCCATCACGTCGGCCATGTGTGCTGCAGAGCCGTTCCTGGAGCAGTACCGGAAAGATTGCCGCGTCCGCAGGATGCGCGCCGGCCCTAGATGGAAAAGGCTGCTGAAGCACTTGATGGCGGGTCTCAAGAGTGGCGAGTGCGATCTCGACCTTCTGCTTGACCCATACTTCCTGCACTTCCCAGTGCGTGGCGAACAAGTTTGCTGGTATCCCGGTCAGGGGGAGAGGCAGCGCCCTGCAGACCTCCTTGCGGCCCTCCAGATCGTCGACCGTGCTGACCCTTGGCGTAACCAGCATCGCGAGAACATCGCAGATCACCCAGGATCTCGCCTCGCACGCCTCGACCGCAAGTTCTTCCAGGCTGATGACAGCGACTAGGCGCGGCTAGACTTCCTGACACGTAGCTCTTCGTCTTGACTTCAGAGATTCTTTTCGAGATGTGTCCCTTCTTATACTCACATAAACAAATATCCCCTCCTTCCATTCGTGTGGCCCTTCCACACGAATCACTCCCCCTTTCGCACTTAATGCGACGGGGTTCCTCCCACTTCTTCTTCGTGAGACTGCATGACGCCAAAGCGACTGCGGCTGACCTGACTTCTCTCGAACTCGCGAAGCAGCGCCCCGCAATTCAGGTCCACCTCGTCTACCCAAGTCGGCTCGTCATACCCCTTCCAGTGCACCAAGAACTCACGACGGTTCCGTCCATATCGCGTCTTCCGAGATGATCGTACGTCCGCAATCTTCTCCACTTCGTACTCGTCCTCGTCTAACTCTCGTTCCCAACTGTCTTCTGGCAGAAATGCTTCGTCGAAGTCCACGCGATCTTCCTCGGCGATCACGATCTCAGTCTTCGGACGATCAGGGAAACGCTTCACGAGCTTGAGTTTCGACACGTGCACGATCGGGAAGATCCGATATTCGGTCCCCGCAATCTCCAGCTTCGCTGCGTGTTGATCGATCATCTCCGCAACGCGGAACGGCCCGTGCCATAGGTGTGCGAGCTTCCGAGCGTAGCCAACCTTGACGCGATCCAAGTACAGCCAGACCTGATCTCCGGCGACAATGTTATGTGGGCGAAGATCTTCGTTATGGCGATCTGCACGACCCTGAATGGCTTCCCGTAAGCGTTTGTTCACCTCTTCGCGCGCACGCTGATAGTGACCTTGCACCCGATTACGCCATCTCCTGGGATCGCGATCACGGCTACGCGTGTTCCCCACAGGCAGCGATGCTTCCAGCGTTGACCGGGGATCCCAGCCATGCACGAGGAAGAACGGCGTGTCTCCGCGAACGCGATCCTGAGCTGTGTTCAAGGCGAATGTCAACCTCTCGGCATACTCGTCCCAATCCTTCTGGTTCATGTCGGCGACATACATCTTGATCGATCGCGTCAGCGTCTGCACCATGTGTTCCGCCGTTCCATTTGCCTGAGGTCTGTATGCCATTGTGGGGCTCTGCCGTTGGCCCACTATTCGATTGAACGCCCGGAACACGTCTGCCATAAACCCAGGTTCGCGATCATGTCTGATGACCTCGCTTGCACCGAAACGGCGGAAGACGCTCTCCTCGTAATTCTCAGCAATCTGCTGAGCGGTTCGGGAGCTGCTCGCCTTAGCGATCACGTATCCGGTGAACAAATCGACCCAGACTAGAAGTTCCGTGTTTCCCTTATACGACTTCGGAAGAGAAGGGATGTGATCCATGGCGATGATCTGGAACGGGTAGGTGGCCTGCACATTTCCGGGTGATCTCCCTTGAACGGTAGGTCTTCCTTTCCCAGTCTCGCAATCGGTACACTCACTCACGTAACGTTGAACGTCCCTGAACAGGCCTCTCCAGTGGAAGTGCTGCTTGATCTTCGCGTAGGTCCTTCCCACTCCCTGGTGACCACCTTCCAAGCTCGCGTGGTAGTGATGCAGGAAGTCCTGACGAAGTCGCTCAGGAATCACCAGCTTGGTGATCGTGTCGCGTTCCTCATCAACGCTGTTCGTGGAAGGCGGGCAGTACCAGAGGAGTTGATCCCCGTCGACCTCGTATGAGTCGGCGATTTTCGCGCACGTCCGGGCGTCCTTCGCCGTCAGGTCGGCCACGTCCCCAGTCAGGTACGTCCTCAGATCGGCGATCCACTTCTCTTCGCCCTGTGCCTTAGCAATGCGTTCTAACCTCATGCTTTGGACCACAGGTTCCTGCAGGCATTCTGGTGGGGATCGTCGGCGCACGGACGATCGAGTCACCGCCGCTACTCGGACGATCTCGCTCTCGTTCTTCGGCTTCAGGATCTCTCCCAACCGATTGAGCGTGATCAAGTCCTCAATGACTTCCGCGGACGTGACGACTGTGCCGGCCTCGTTCTTCAGGGCCTCGCTAGCGAGTCGATCGGCGCTGCTGTTCCACTCGCGTTTCACGTGCACGAACTCGTGCTGAGGCCAGGCCGCGAGCTTCCCCATCGCCTTCTCACGCAGAAGCTGCAGAGCTGGAGCCTTGCATGCGATCTCGCCGCGCATTTGCCGGATCACCAAGTTGGAGTCTCCGCAGATCACCAAGCGTCCCCTGTCTAGAGGTGCAAGGATATCCAGGCATAAGAGCAATCCATGATACTCGGCTTCGTTCACCGTCATCTCCACAGCATACGAGGATGCCGCAGTGATGACCGACCACTCGGGCAACTTCCAGACCACAGCGCTGTATGCTCCACCACCGCGTTTGACTCGGGCAGATCCGTCGAAACTCACGACGATCAGCTCTTCATCAAGTTCGACAGTCGGCGTGGGCGCGACGATCACCTGGCGGGGCTGCTTCTTGGGCGCAACAGCGATGAGGGCCTCGTCGACTTCTTCTCGTGGAGTGATGCTCGCGGCGAGCGTCCCCAGGACTTCGTCTTCGCCTCTCGTGCATCGCACAATCTCCAACGTCCACTGAGACAGGAGAGCGGCCCATGATCCCAGCCGGCCTTGCAAGCCTGAAGACTTGAGGAGCCAAGCCAACGTCGAGTGTCGAGTCAGCACCTTGATCGCTCGGCCGACAAGCGCCGTGTGGCAGACGTCCAAGATCCTCAGCAAGGCCAAGACCTCCTTCTCGACGATCCCGTAATTGAGCTCGTTCGTCTTGAGGATGCGGCTGGTGAAGGTCACTGGCCAATACACGCCATCATGATCCTGCATGAGAGCCGCCGAGATCGCCCACTTGTTCGCATAGATGACGATCACTGGTGGGCGATCGGGGTCGAAGTGCCTCAAGATCGGGGTCGACATGATCTTGGCCTTCAGCATGGTGAACGCTACCGTGGCTCTCGTCCAGCGATCGTTTTCGGCCTTCTCACGATCCACGTCCCCTGCATACGCCGAATACTCCGGGATCACCGTTCGGCAGCGCAGCTCGAAGAAGTCCGACTCGCGAAGCTCGTACAAGATCGCGGCGTACACGGCGAAGTCCTCGATGAAGCGGCTGTAGTAATTCAGGCTGCCGAGGAACGACTGCATCGCGCGCAAGGTCTGCGGGAAGGGCAAGTCGCACAAGGATTCCAGATCCTTCGGGTGCGCTTCGAGCCCTTCAATCGAGACTCGGTGGCCGAGATAATCGACTCTTCGCTTGCCCCAGGAGCTCTTCACCACGCTGATCGACAAGTTCCAGCGATCGCAGGCGTCCAGCAGCCGCTCCACTTTCTCGCAGAGATTGTCCCACGAGTCAGCCGTGACCAAGATGTCGTCGATGTACGACCGTCGACCAAGGACCGAAGGTTGGTGATCCAGCTCCGGTTCGCCAGACTCGAAGACGTCGACTTCACCTTCAGCATCATCGCCGTTCCCAATTCGGAGGAATCCGTAGAGGGCGTTGTCAAGCAACCGCTGATAGATCTGCGGCGCGTTCTTCAGGCCGAATGGCATACGAGTCCACTCGAACAAGCCGAAAGGTGTAATGAACGCCGAGATCTTCCGCGCGCGTTCCGTCATCTGCACCACCCAGAATCCGCTTGCCATGTCCAAGGAACAGTACCAGAGGACCTTGTCGAGATCTTCCAAGAGGTCGTTGATCAAGGGCATCGGATACACCATCAGCCGGGTCAGGGAGTTCACAAGCCGGTAATCGATGCAGAGCCGGATATCTACCCCGTTCTTCTTGATGATGATCACGATCGGGGACGCCCACGGAGATGTTGACGGGACAATGATCTTCGCGGCCAGCAAGCCCTTGATCAAGTCGGAGAGCTTCTCGCGATACTGCGGCGCAACTCGGCGGACGCGTTGAGCGATCGGGGCTGCTCCTCCCACGTCGATGTCACAGACTACTCCGACTGCTTCGGGTGGCAAGGCATTCCCCTTCCCGATCAGAAGGTGCTTCCGCTTCCAGATGATACGCTTCAGTCGGTCAATCTCCTCCGGCGTGTTCAGCTCAGGATCTCCTGCTTGGATGTCTTCGATCTTCACTTCTTCGGTGGCGCTCGCAATCTCCGGCAAGACGGCCATCTGATCTTCAAGGTCTTCCGCGAACAGGTTACCGCCGTCATGGTAGTATCCTCCGGCGTCTTCCTGGATCTCCGCCGGTTCTTCCACGACATCGGGCTCCTTCGTTTCGGCTTCCAAGGTGAGGGCAGCTTCCGGTTCCGGCCTGTGTTCTTCAGAGTCCGGCTTGGCTTCCGTCGGTTCTTCTGCGACATCAGGCTCCTTCGCGTCAGCTTCCAAGGTGAGATCAGCTTCCGGTTCTGCCTTGTGTTCTTCGGAGTCCAGCTTGGTCTCGGTCGTCTCCGGCCTATTCACAAGTGGCTCGGCCCAACGAACCGTCGTCGTAGCCACCGTTGGACGAGGAGCCGTTTCGCCCCTTCGCAAGAGCTGCGTTGGGGTGGCGTACTCCGGCCGTTCCACTAACGGTTCGGACGTCTCAGCGGGAAGGTCTTCATCGTCCTGGCGATCAGTCGTCGCTTCGAACGCTAGAGTTTGCCACTCTGCGTACCGCCGCGATCCCACCGACACGTGTCCAGGTACTCGAGGCACAAGATCTTCGGCGAGCCACATCCCCAGTTCGAGGTTTCGTCCCAGGCGCAGCTCGCAATCGCTCACGTTGGTGATCTTCAGGTGTCGCCTGCGGCCAAGCCCCTTCGACACGGTAGGTACCCACTTCTCCCCACGCACGATCCACAGCTTTTCTCGCTCTAACGCGCGTGGTGGTTTCAGGGGAACTTCGACAGATCCTCCAACGGGGATAGCAACGTCATCTTCTAGCAGTAGCGAGTGTCTGCTTCGACCGTACGGTGGACGCCGTCCTGACAACTGGATTCGGACTTCGTCAGCCAGGCACATCGTGCCGTCCGCGAGATCAAGGCGGATCCCGGCGGGGATCATGAAGTCCATGCCCAAGATCACGTCTTGGCCCGACAATGGACCAACCCAGGCGTCGAAGAAGTACACGAGATACCCAGCTAGCGTGACCTTGATGGTGGTACGTCCCAACGTTGAGTACGCGTTCTCTCCAATTCCCACACACTCTTGTTTCTGACTTTCGTCTATGATACAGCCAACCTTACGAGCAAAGGTGGTGTCCACAATTGAGACTTCTGCGCCAGAGTCCAAGAGCATGGTCGCCTTCGAGTTGTTGATCTTCCCGGTGATCTTCGCCTGCTTGAACCACTTGCCGGGCGAGTAGTACTTCCAGTACCCTCGCGATTCCCCGGGTCGGAGCTCCCATCCAATATCTGGCGGGGGTCTCGTCAGCGAGTTCACGGTCTTGAGTTCGCCGGGCTCTGTATCCGGGGCATGATCGCTCCAGTATCCACGGGTCTTTCCATCAGCCAAGTCCAGTTCCATCACAACATCCGATCGCGCATATTCATCTCTTCGCAAGCTCGCGATCGTCGCGGTACGTTTCTCATGAATTCCACGTGTATTGTTGATAGGATCCTTCAGGGAACTGACCTTCGACTGTGCTTGCCTGTCAACGTATGCAAATATGCAGAACTTAGAACGCTCGGCTCGTACCAGATTCCAACCTGGCGAGCGTCCTAGTTTAACATCTTTTCCGCCTTCGAGGGAAACATCCCGGCATGGCGCGTGGGATCATACCACTGACGGATCAAGTTATAGAACTCCTCCATCGGGCATTCTCCGGCTTCATGCACCTCGCCGCACGCTCGACAGACGTACAAGCAGTGACCACCAGGGTGTCCTCTTCTTACGCACTTCTGACAAGTCAGACGCTTCCAGCATCCGAGATCCGTGTGCCGCGTGGACCCGCAGTGGGAGCATCTCTCTGCGCGATCGTCGTTCCGAGGGCGATGAGGTTGCTCCGGGTTGTTTGCTGGTCCTTGAGCGTCACGGCGTGGCTGAGGCTGATCTTCCGACTTACGCTGATCAGCGACGGCAGCAAGATAGATCTGGGATCTACTTCGTTCGAGGTCCGATCCTCCGGAGTCCGAGTCCGATCCCGAGCTTTCGCTGTCATGGGCCATGTGAATGGCGCGAATCGCTCGGGCATGTTTGGTGGACGCTTGTGGAGGTGTTGACGATGACGACTTCTGGCGGTACTTCGAAGATCCCATGGACGCCTTTCCTTGCCGGGATTTGGCACGCTGGCGTAGGCGTAATACGTCTGCCAGTGCGTCCCCATCTCCGAGGCGCAGTAGCGTCAGCTGGTCCGCTAGATCGCGATCGTCCAAGGTTTCGATGAAGTGTTCCACGTGTTCTCGGAGGGCAGACGACGGACCAGTCTTGATCGGCAACTTCGCACGGAGTCCTAACACGGTCAGGCGATGAAGATACTCGAGTGGCGACTCGTCAGATCTCTTTCTCGCGTGGTAGTATTGCCTCGCGAGAGACACGCCTAGACCGCAGTATTCGGCCCGGAAGCCATCCAGCAGGTCTTTCCACTTGCCACGCGTCGTTCTTCCCAACTGCTGGTACCAGTTCCGCGCAGGACCAGTTAACAAGTTCCCGAAGACGATACACTTCTCGCTATCAGGGGCTTGATCACGGACGAACGCAGACTTCACCTTGCCCAGCCAGCCGCGGGCGCGATCCTCGTCTGTGTCTTTGCCGGAGAACTCCTTCAGCTCGGAGATTGCTGACATCCGGACTCGCGGGATCGCAGCAGCATGTTCGGCCGAGGCGGCCGCTTCTGCTGAGGCAACGATTGCTCGGCGAGGAACGTCAATGCTGAAGTCGTCGGGATCATACTCATCCGGGGATGCGTGGACCGATCCCACCGATTCCATGTCGACATCGGACGCCTCACGTGCTCTGGGCTCGTCGCGGTTCTTCTCTTCGGCTTGCTCCTTCAAGAAACGTTCCATGGCCGAGTCGAAGAACGACTGCATGCGATCCGGGTTGTGAGCGTTCGCCGACACTCTGGCTACGAGCACAGGGTTAACAGGCATCTTCTCTTCCTTGATCTTCCTCGCCTGGATCATAGCGGCTCCCGATGGACCAAGGGTCATCCTCGTTGGCCCGGTAGGGTTGTCCGATCCAATGTCTGACGACACAGAGGCCTTCGCGGACGCGAAACCGGAGTGCGAGGAAGCCGAGGTCGGGTATTCTTCCGTAGGCCCGAGACTGGACGATGATGCGGACATACCTACCAGTGGCTTCAGCAGCTTGAGCAGACGCTTGGCCGATTCCTCAACGGTGGTTATGCTGAGCTCGAACACAGCTTCAGCGTCGAAGGCTCCGGCGACGATCCCAGCTTCATCCAGCAGGTTCATCAGGCTGGTGATTGCGACCATGAGGTCGGACGCCTTCGCCACGGGTGTTACAGGGCCTTGGAGGTCTCCAATCAGCTTCGGCTTCATCACGATCATCACGGGATCTTCTAGCAGGAACGCGTTGAGCTGTTTCCGGTAGAAGATCTTCTGCAGCTGATCCGGAGTCCAAGGCCTGACGTCTCCACTCTCCTCCTCATCTGGTGCTCTCAACTTCGGCTTACCAAGCTTCGACGCCGACTTCTTCGCGGAGATGTGAGGTATAGGGGGAGTGGTTTTGGGTGAAGATCCTTCCGTTTTCACGGTTGGATCTTCATCCGGCGGATCGCGATTCGCATCGCGATCCGCAGGGGGCCCCGAAGGGCCCAAGGGAGGAGGGTGAGGCTTCTCTTCGAGATCCATTGCTGGACCTGCCTCCTGTTCTTCGCCAGAGTTCCTCCCAGTGCTCTGGCGGTCGGTGAATCCTTCACTCTTCAGATGCGACGACGGCGATTCACCTTCCGTCGACGCGCCGATTCCTGGCTCAACTTTGATCTTGGCATCTTCCTGGTCGGACTCACGGTGATATCCGGAGTCACCAGAAGATCCGGGCACGCGCACCATTGTGGCGTAGTGGCTCGCGAGGAAACTCGACGCGAGGGGCACTCACACACTTGGCGTCCGGACTCCCGACTGACGGAGGGGGTACTCCGCTTGCCGTGGGGGGCTCTGAAGACTTGCTCACCTTGTGTACCCGTCGGGTTGGACGATTACGCTCTTCTTGATGACTCGGAAGAGATGCCGGGCTTGATCTGGTGTGGACGGCACTTGGGTTTCGGCTTGACGGCTTGTGGTAACTCTTCACTTGCCGTCGGTTAGGGTGTAGATCACGGGGTAGCGTAGATCCACGGGGGGTCCTAGGGTGTGTTCACCAAAGGCCAATAATTCCAATGCGATGCTTGACTGCCTCCTTCTGGCAGGGATCTTGAGGGGGGTGAGAAAGGAGCTTGGGCGACCTGGGCAAGCTATCCAGGCGTTCTTGCGCTTCTTCTTGTAGATCGCAGCAGTCCTTGGTCGTCAGAGGGGGCCAATATACTTCCCAGCTCTGGAATAGGTAGGACGCTTGATATATAAGAAGAACTCCCTCTCTTGTTGAGTGTTAACTCTCTTAAGGCAAAAAAGACACTTCTTAGCTAGCCGGCAAATTAGACACTGATATGCAATTCCCTAAACCTCTCCCCCAAGCCTCGACGCCTCTCTGCCACACGTTGCCAAACTGGCTCCACAATCGTACTTAGCCTTGACACACCGCGATCACCACAGACTGCGATCACCACAGACTGCGATCACCACAGCATGTACCATGATTTTGGTACCTTGGTCTTCCCTGGAGATCGCGCTTGGTGTACTCGAATGACTGCACCATTCCTTGGGGATCACCGCGATCTCGACCTTGTGATCACTGCGATCTTCGACCTTGAGATCACCCTGGTGTGTCACAATGATTGTACCGGACCTTGATGATCGCGCTCGACTTGTTATGGAATGATTGGGCCACGATCATGTTCATGATCCCGTCGGACCGTACCATATAAACGGTACCGTGGTCATGTAGCGTCACATCGTGATCACGGAGACAGTGTACCTCTAATGTGGTACAGTGATCCCGAGCCGGTCCTTTCCGTCAAACAAGATTCTCACTTCACCACAGACACATGGGAAGCTCTAGGAGAGTTTTGCAAGTTCTTAACTCCGGTTAAGGCGGCCACAACCATGATGTCTGGAAAGAACCATCCCGCATTTGGCATGCCGGTAGTCGTGTACGAGTTGATCTCGATGCGCACCAACAAAAGTATTAAGGAAGCTACGTCGCAATACACAGCGGATTTTGCGACGTCGTCCCAGAATAAACTTGAGGACTACAGAGACGTTGCTGACAACCGCGAGGCGAAGATAGCAGCTGTATTTGGCCCCCGAGCAAAGTTATTGCACAAAAGAAGAAATAAGCAATGCCGAAGTTTGTGGGTGACATAAGTGCCACCAAAGGGTACGTTCGAGAGGAGTACGAGGCTCAGTACCAAGCAAAACGCGAGTCCCAGCATCAAACGCAAGAACCCCAGACGAACCAGCCTGAAGAGCAAGACGTGGTTCTTGGCATAGCGCTCTATCAGCTGATAGACGACACATTTGGCGCGGATGAGCCAGCAACGCATACTGGGGAATCGTTTGCATCAGAGCTGGACCGTTGGCTTGGGCACCGTGACCACACCATGACCACAAAAACCAAGAGTGAGGAAGTATGTGGATGCGTAACCTCCAAGGCTTTCCTCACATCAAGATGATGGCACGCGACTTTCTTGCCGTGATGGCTACCTCTGTGCCAAGTGAACAAGCATTTTCAGCGACTGGGAACACCGTGAGCATTCGACGTGCACGACTGGGTGATGATGCTGTTTATGCAGTTTCTGAAATGCAGTCGCTTCTGAAGTTCAATGAAGCTACGGCCAAACTTGGACGAAGCGCAATTCACTAAAGAAAAATTATGTCCACTCAATCCAAACGTGCAACGTGCGCTTCTTCTCTCTCCTTGTTTTCGCGCAACGCCAGATATTCCGCACATGATATTCCACACAAGACCATTCGCCGCCATGCATCATCTCCAGTACACCAGATAACAGAACCACGTAAAACACCGGAGCTCGCTGCAGCAAGCCCATCAATTACGCAACAGACAGGGGTGCACTTCATCCAAGCTTCATTTACGTTCACCGTATCCCTCCGTCGGAACAACACATACCGGAACCGTCGCCCTATCGTGCACAAGTCTAACAGCGATGACCACGAGCCGAGCCCCCAAAAGATCCTCCCTCTCAAACCAATTTATCTTCGACTGCGTAATCGGTCAGAAATGCTGGAGATTGCGAGAACTCACCAACTTAGTCCCTTACAACTGCTCGAACTCGAGTTACGTACGTCGTATACACTTTCAACGGCGCCATTGAGACTGCAGCATGTTATCAATCCGCCGTGGCGTTACTCAGTTCAAGTAGAGCTACGAGCAGTGCGGAACTCCACATCGTATGTCAAAGATGCTTCCGTATGGCCTCCTAAGTCTGATGGTAGCCCCCACATATCGTTAGTGGGTCTCGAAGCAGACGAATGTTCGTCACCGGCCCTGGGGAAGTTCGGAGCGCCCCGAACTCGGCTGATGGAAAACGGTATGGTCCCGGGTCATTGGCATTCCTCGCAGATTCACTGAAGGTACACTTTGACCGTTGTGGACGCTGCAATGAAGCCACAACCGGTGAAAAACCTGCCGAGATGCGATTGCTAATCGTAGTCCAGCCCACTTCGCCGTCGCACTGCTGCTGAACGTGGAAGCTGAGCACAGGGAACAGCGCAGCAGCGAAGATGCCGCTCTCCTGCGTACGTTCGCAGCACATTCTCTAAGTGATCGTGAAATAGGAAGACGTCAAAGAAAGCAACTCAGGTGAAGATGGCGCACGAGGCAACCGAGCGACTGGAACTTCCAGAGCTTGACTGCTTGCACTCCATAAACTTCACCCGACCCCGTACGAATTCTGTGTCTGCACTCGAAAAGTGCAGGTTCTATCAGTCTGCATCCCAGTGGCTTCGTAGCTACAACCCCTCGAACACATCCGACGCCAAAGGACGGGACACTAGGGAAGAGCGAGCCACGGACTGTACTTCTGCAGGCTTATCCACATGAAAGCGCTCGGCATACCGCCGAAGGATCCGTGAGAGACCATGCGAGACTCAACCGCAGGTCCATCCTCTCGTACAACAAGCAGGAAGGCAGCGCCTCGAGATGAACATAACCATTTGCTGCAGTTGCCAACGTGGTAGTCCGCCCCAATGTCGTCCAGATCCAACGGTAGATTTAGTAGTCCGTGCGCTCCATCTACTAGCACAGGAACACTATTCTCTCGGGCGTGACATAACTCCACTATCTGCTTCACAGGCATTGCCATCGCCGTGTTGGAAAAGCGCAAATGCCAGCATTGGACATAAAAGCGTCCGCAAACCTCTTCTTAAGCGTTTCCACCGACAGCGAAGGCATTTGCCACATATCGGAAAACATAATGACATTTGCTAATAGTAGGCAACGTCTCAACCTTTTTAAAGCGCAACACTTGAATGATACGACTCAAAATGACCAGGTCTTTATCTGCACAACGATTTAAGCTGTACACAACCGGCGGACGAAGCTTTCGGGTCTCGGAGTCAGACAACATTATTCCCAGTGCACGACGGAGGGCAAAGACGCTGGTTCGCTTTCCGTTGCGTTGCTGGCACCGGTATCAGTATCATTGTTTAGCGCATTGACGATCAATGAACAACGTGACTTTGGGTCTTTGTCAAACTTAGTAATCAGGTGCTTGACCGTCCCTGCCAGTCCATTCTTCTTGAACCGGGCAGCAATCTCCCCGTCGTTTTGACTCATGGCCAAAATTTTATCGCCAACATCGCCAAAGTCCGAGTCCCAGATGGAATAGTACTGAAACTCATGGGCTCATGCGCCCGAGTACGTGGCGATGCTGTCCAAAACGGATCCAGCGACTTCAGGCGGATCCAAGTGGGTGAGACGCTCTCCCAACATCGTACCGTAGCTCCCTCCGGACACAATGGTATGTTTTCCATTGGTGTATTCGCTCATGAAAGTGGCGATATCCCTGGCAGCGCTTATCGTGGAAAACTAAGCCATATCTCCATACTTGGAAATCAGCTCTTGAGCACATTTACTAACATTTGGTTCATCAACTTTGCCCGAAGGAGGTGACTCCACCGCACAGGCCAGTCTTGTACTGCGACCAGTGCCGCGGTGGTCCATGATATACATGTTCACAGCACCTCCCAATTTCGCTTGAAGACCAATCGCTGTAGGCTCCAACGATACCGAGGACATACCCGGGCCTCCCTGGAACAGCCACACATTTTGTGCAGTTTTTGGGTTGATGGTTGCTGGGTAACGTTCACGAAGACTTCAATGGTGGAGTTTGGCCCTTCAGGGGTCTCACAAAGACCTGGGTACCGGTAGCACAGAGGGGCATTATAAATGGCACCTTCAGCATTTGGACCGTCGTTTTCGCTACCATTTCTAGCAGGAGTTTCAGACGTGACGGTGTACTGGGAACAGGCGTAATGTGGCTCACTACCACAAGTGCCGCGCTTCGTCCTGCAGCCTGGACAACCTCCCGTGCCTTCGCAAGCCTCTCTGATGATGTCCAGCTACGCCAACAGTCTTGATCATTTTTTTTGAGGTTGGGCGCCTCCTCGTCGTTATATCAATAGCGGCAGGTGGAAACATGAATCGAAGGGAAAACCTTATTGGTGTTTATTTTAAGGTTTCCTACGAATTGAGTTTTGTGAGGGTACTGCATAATTTGATATTTTGTGCTTAGCACTGTTCGCTTCTTTTCGATTTATAGGGGTTACCTCTATAAATACTTATCGACTGAATCCGATTCAGTCGAAATCGATCGAAATTAGTTGATTATAATCCGGATTAAATCGGATTTGCCAAACAAGACTATCCAACCGGTCCGATTGAGACGATTTAACACCCCTACGCTCACTGCGTCGTATTATAGTGAGGTCTTAGAGAGGCGCCATGACAACCGGAGGTCGGTCAGGGGCGGCGCGTTGGCCGGAGTAGGTTCCGAAACACATGTACATGTATATCTGAGCTGGCTCTGAAAGCTCGCCTGAGCCATCCCCCGTTGTTGGGTTCCAGACTCATAGGATTGGTAGAATCGTCAGTGGCACCTCAGCCAACCATATATTAAGCTTCAATGCACTCTGGAGGGCTCTCTCTGCTGTCGATGTGCAGCACTCTCGAATCCGAGCTCGTGCCCTCCTGCTCGACGTTCTGCCCAGCAATTCCTCTGTAAGTATTTTGAGTATGGTGACAACAAGAAGTAGCCATCACCCACCTTCACAGGTTATAAGCCCTATGCGGGCGCGGGCCTCGGAGAACGAAGAACGTTCTGTGAGCTCTACAGCAGAGCAGTAGCCAGCTCCAAATTCGGTAGACGAGACGCTAGTACAGGCGATTACGGCCACCGTTGTTCGTGCGTTGAGTGTGGTCCGGACGGGGTCACAGCGTTGCGGCGTCCTTCCACTCAGCTTGCGAATCAGTCAGGAGATCCATCCGAAGAAGGAATTAGCCAGGTCCCCTCTGCCAGACCAACAAGAAACTTGGACACCGAGCTCTCGGCCTCGCTCGCCCCGTACGGAACCAGCGTAAACGCGCCGTTCGATCCTCGAAGTCCCTCCCCAGTGTCTACGAGACCGGCACAAGATCGTCTAGCGACAACACCACTAAGAACGACAACATAATCACCTGGTAGGCGCGCCAGATTCAGCTGGCCTCGACCAAGTTCGATGAAAAGGTTGAGAACTGGAGCAGGTGAAAGACGGAGATGCAGACGATCTGCCACTGGCAGGGCTTGCTGCAGCTTGCCCAAGGGCGTTAGGAGTTTGACCAGGCGCGCGCTGATCGCAGCCAAAAGTGGAAGAACTGCTACGAGACTCGTGAGCGCAAGAATCATACAGAGATCGTGTTGTCGCTCCATCTGTTAGATCGCTTGAAGAACGACATGAGAGCGCGCGCCCTGCGCAACTATGGACAGCATTGCTGCGGACCTACGATGGGACCCAGAGCGCCAACTCAGTGTACCTGAAGCAGGACATGTACGCCCGCCGCCTGAGGCAGGGCGAGGGGGTGATGGACTAAATCAATGACCTTCAGCGCATGTGGCGCGAGGTAGAGCGGATGGATGTTTCACTACCTGAAGGAGAAATGGCTAGTGTGGTATTGTCAAATGCAGTTAATGTTTACCCGTCAATCGCCAATGAGCACACGCAGCGTGTGTCTCGCCTACGCGGAGGCTACGACAAAGGCCAACGAATACAAGATGCCGTCAACCTCCTACTCGTCGCTGAACGAAATACTCAAGAGCAGAAAGATCGTGGAAACCGGATTGATGAGCAAGGAGTCCAACGCCAAGTCAATGCCGAGGCGGAAACAGACAGCAAAACGGTGGTAAGCGCCACCACACTGGTAACAATGGACAAGGCTCGTCAAAGAAGAAACGCAGCGAAGAAGAAGTTAGCAAAAGACGTGCTGAGATTCAGGAGCTGAAACGCACAACAGAGTGCAAGCCCTGCCACAAACGTGGCCATTGGTGGAAGGAATGCCCCGACTGTAAGTCCACCAACCGAGAGGTGATTCGGACCATGGCCGGTTCGGTGTTGCGCCGTGTTAAGGCTCGACGCGTGTGGAAGACAGTGACCGTACTGTCACTCAGGATGCTGTCGTGGAACGTCGTCATGCAGACCTGGTTGAGACGCATCCACTGCGCACTAACCCTGAGCGCCAGCGTAAAGATGCTTATAACTATTCTACAATCTTTGCCCGACATGAGTTGTCCGCTCTCATTGGCCGAGGTTCGGGGAACGACTATTGCGCGCTCGTGACGCTCAACGTGAAGTTGGGTTTATTGAGTACTCGCCGACGTCGCCGCCGGACGGCGAGGATGAAGACGAACGTGGAGCTGTGGCTTACCGGTTGTTCGTCGTGTATTGACGGCAACCAACGGTGGTACCGGTGCGGTACCGGTCGATGAGATTGAGTGGATCCTCGACTCCGGAGCGCAAGTGAACTTGGCTAGACAGCTACAGCTATTGAACAATGTGATGGAATTGCACCATGCGGAGTTTCTGGAAAGCGCTACTGGTTCTTGCGAACGTAATGGGATCGCTGGTGCTGTTCTTATGCCAGCAGTGTATGATCTCAACGGCCGGAAGGAGATATTCTGTCCAAAACGAGTCCAACACTGTCCAAATTGTCCAATTGATAAATGACGGATTTAATAAACTAAAAGGTTGTTTTGTATATTTTTCCAGGACTGTCCAAACTGTCCAAAAGCTGTCCAAATTGTCCAAAAGCAGTCCAAATTGTCCAAAAGCTATCCAAATTGTCCAAAAGCAGTCCAAATTGTCCAAAAGCTA
This sequence comes from Phytophthora capsici, assembly GCA_030324255.1. Taxonomy (NCBI): domain Eukaryota; phylum Oomycota; class Peronosporomycetes; order Peronosporales; family Peronosporaceae; genus Phytophthora; species Phytophthora capsici. Next base: position 1,127,479 of record CM059353.1, read on the forward strand.
TCCAAATTGTCCAAAAGCTAAATTATCCAAAAGCTATCCTAATTGTCCAAAATCTGTTCAAACAGTTTTCATGAAGGTCATGTAATCGTCTGGGACTTGAGTGACGACAGCTTCAGCGTGGCGAGGCGCTGTTTGAATTCCCAGCTTGATGTCATGGATGCGGTTCACGTAACCTAGTGCCTCGGCTATAGCTGTCTCCATGAACGCCAGTAAGCTTGGATGAGCTCCACGCCCACATTTCTCGCCGAAGTCGCGGTTGTACTTTTCGAGCGGGTTAATGGACCTGTTTGTGATGTCAATCCCACCAACCATCATGCTATTGACGTTCCTCAAGCTGGAATCAAAGCGCCCCATCCACGTCTTGCGAAAATATCGCCAAAACCGATCCCACTTGCCCTTAGAGCCCTTTTCGTTAATCACTTCGCACATACCGGATTCCCTAGTTAGAAATAATTACAACGTCATACAAGATCATAACGTCAAAATTGAAGTGTCAAAAATGTCACTAAAAAGTTAAAATTTCTAAGATATGCGCATCTTGTCGTCGATTTCATCTGCAGGAATGCGTCCAGATAGGTGTCGTTGTCTCGTCCTTGAAGGAGTACGTACATCGCCGGAACGTACAAGTTAACAGTAGCGTCTAGCAGCATTACAATAAGGCATTGTTCGAACGGTTTCGGCACCATTTTAAAGGTACCGTCGATGAAGACCGGAATAGCTGGGTTTCGTAGCAAGAGGACTAGATCTGGGTGCCCAAATGCCTGAATGAAGTAATGCCCTAGCTCGAGAATGCACTACACGCCAACCGTTCTAGCCTTACTTTTACTAGCAAAAAGGTAAGATTTAGATCCGTAATTTATAAAATAACGCATATGTTTTGGACAGATTTTGGATAAATATGGTAATCTATCACCAAAACAGCAAAAATGTTTTGGATATTTTGGACAAAGTTGGACTCGTTTTGGACAGAATATCCAACACCCAACGGCCGTGTGGATATGCATTTACTCGAAAATGTGCGCTACTCTGCTGGGACTAAGGTGAACCTGATCTCGCAGACCTACATGCAGTTCACGTGCGGCTTCAAGCTGGTCATGTCGGACAACCAGTTGGCAACCTGGTTGGTGAAACCTAACCTGAAGTTGAAGTTTGTGTTGCGTGATGGGCCGTACCGCATATTGAGATGAGAGAGAAATCGGAAGTGAGATTATGGAGCTGCAGAGCAGGGATCCTTAGGAGTTTCGTAACTACTTCATGTGGGAGGTAAAACCCCTCTCCTGGGTCCAAACATCCTCCCACCTAATCTACGGTAACCGCATGACCAAACTTCAATACTCCCCCATGGTCTGCAGATTGCTTCTCCTGCAAACCTTCAGCACTCCCCCATACTAGGAACACCATAGGGAGCTCGAGTTCATGAACAGCACCTCCATAATCTCAAACTTCTTCTCGTGGCCAGCCAACACCCAGCTTGTCCGAAAGCCCCGTGTTCCGTCGCCATCACCTGCAGCTGGTACTCAGGTCGTCTAAGAGCTTCGTACTCAGTCACTGCGAATGCAAGCCAGGCCGTAACCAAAGTCGTAGTAGATCCTTTGATCTAAAAGCTTGGTACGCTGCTGCTTGACTTCATAAGCCAGCCCACCCCCAGCTCGTCCAAGAACCCCGGGTGCCGTCGCTTTCCACCTCCAAGCCAGCCCACCCCAGCTCGTCCAAGAGCACCGGGTGCTGTCGCTTGGGATTCAATTTAATCCATTAACTTCCAGGAACGCTTTCCCAGCTTCTGAACATCCACATCTCCAGTCACGTCACGAACTCCAAGCAGCCCCCGTAATGAACTTAATACATCTACAGTAACAGCTTTGGTTAGTAAATCAGCTAAGTTATCTTTTGTACTCACGTATTCGATGACCACATCTTTCATAGCTATCCGTTCACGAATAAAATGATATCTCGAATGAATATGTTTCGTCCTCTGATGGTGCACAGGATTGTTTGCCATCGCGATTGCAGACTGATTGTCCACATTGACCACTGTCGGACCTTGTTTCATGCCCAGCTCGTCAAGCGATTCACGCAAAAATAATATCTCCTTTACCCCATGTGCGAGTGACATATACTCAGCTTCGGTAGATGATAGCGCCACTGTCCTTTGACTTTTGCACGAGTACGTGATGGCACATTCTCCTAGCTGCATGACGTACCCAGACACGGATCGTCTCGTGTCGATGTCTTTAGCGTAGTCGGAGTCAACAAAGGCGGTGAGTTGACCTCTAAGGCGACTTCTACCATCGATAACAAGGCCATGACCAATTGTTCCTTTCACATAGCGTAGAATTCGTTTTGCCGCGTTCCAATGGGCGATACCGGGATTGTTCAGGTACTTGCTGACACATTGAATACCAAAAGCTATGTCGGGTCTGCTTCCTGTCATGAGGTACATGAGAGAGCCGACAAGACCACGATAGTCTTTATTCTTCATCTGCTCGCGTTCGTCACTTGTTGTGGGGCAATCGGTTTTTGAGAGAATAACTCCAGGATCACAAGGAGTTTTGCACGGGTTGAGCTGCAGCAAATTAAACTTCTCCAATACACTTTTCACGTAAGTAGTTTGGTCAATAGAGAGAGTTTTAGTTGCTCGATTTCGACGTACGCGAAGACCAAGAATGTGATGCACTTCGCCCATATCCTTGCACTTAAATCCAGAGAAGAGCATGTTCTTAATCTCTTGTACACCAGTAGCGGTATCTGCAATCAGTAGTAGATCATCCACGTAAATTCCAATTATTGCAACTCCTCCTGATCCAGAACGCACGTAAATACACGAATCGCTGTTTAGCTTCACATACCCATTGATTTTCAAGAAATCCGTTAGCTTCTTGTGCCACGCTCTTGGAGCTTGCTTTAACCCATATAACGACTTCAAAAGTCTGCACACGAGATGTTCTTTTCCAGCTTCCACGAGACCTTCCGGCTGTAGCATGTATACTTCCTCAGTCATGTCACCGTTCAGGAAAGCTGTATCCACATCCGTTTGGTGACATTCCCAGTCATTGATTGCGACTAGAGCTAACAGCATCCGGAGAGACTCTAACCGGATAACAGGAGCAAATATTTCATCATAGTCAATGTACTTCACCTGCTCGTATCCCCGAATAACTAATCTAGCCTTGTATCTCTCCACGTTGCCCAGAGAATCGTACTTGATCTTGAATATCCACTTCGATGATAAAGCACGTTTTCCTTTTGGCAACGGTACAAGCTTCCAAGTGCCGTGCGCAATGAGGGATTGGCCTTCTTTATCAATTGCTTTTCTCCAGTGTAGTGCCTCAGGTCCGTTTACAGCTTCTGCATGAGTTTTTGGTTCTACGCGGGTAGCCATACCGTTGACTTTAGTGTTTTCCATTTTACTCGCGTTATTTTCTGCTGAAACTTGAGACTCAGCTTCGTTCTGCTTCACCGAAAGCTGATCTGCTGCACATATGGTAAGCGCTTGTGGTTTGCTTCCAACGTCAAGTAAGTTTCCATTATCATCACGCAATTCGTCGAGCTGGAAATCACCAATAAATTCATCCAGTTGCTGGAGTTCTTTGTCATTTTCACTTGAGTGTTCTATCACGGGCTCCGCATAAAACACGAGATCAGGAATTGAATTAGCCAAGCGGGATGGTTGAATAAATTCCAATCGATGTAGCTTTTCAAGTCGATGTAGCTCAAGCTGCTTTAGTTCCATCGCGGCAACTGAGCCAGATTCATCAAACGTGGCATGACATGTTTCCACAATAACTCCTGTACCACAATGGAGCACACGCCATGCCTTTTTGCAAGCTGAATACCCGACAAACACGCCACGAATGCTGCGGTTGTCGAGCGTTTTCCGTTTACCAGGTGTTGCGGTCAACTGGAGGCGCTTCGAGTGAGTTTCAGTCACGTAGGTGTAGGCGAGAGATCCAAAGACACGGAGATTGCTGTAGTCAGGCTCCTTTCCGTGCCACCGCTCATAGGGAGTTGTATCCGCTCGTCGAAGCGGGCTAATATTACTCAGCACTGTTGCTGTCAGGGGTGCCTCCCCCCAAAACTGTTTTGGTAATTGAGCCTCGATGAGTAGTGTGCGAACCTTTTTAAACAAAATGCGAAATCGTACTTCGGCGCTGCCATTCTGTTCTGGCGTGTATGGGGTTGTTTCGCGACGTACGATTCCGCTCAAAGAGCAAAAACGAATCCAATCTGACGCCACAAATTCACCACCGTTGTCTGAGTTTACCTGTTGTAGAGGCATGTTGTGCTTCACTGCCGCCATTGTTACATATTCTCGAAAATGGGTTAAGGCTTCAGACTTGTGAGCCAGCAAGCGCGTGGTGATGTAGCCACTATAGTCATCCACAAATACGAGAACGTAGCGCTTGTTGGCAAACGTGGGGACTTCGATAGGCCCCTTTATATCTGTGAACACCAATGCATTCACCTTTGATGCATGTTGCGTATACGTTCTCTTGAACGAAGCTCGCTGTTGGTTCGAACGCTCACACACATCGCATACCGGGAGTTCAAGCAAGTCGCGCTTTTCCACTCGAAGTCCATGAGCCCGCCCACTTGAAACCAGTCGAGCAATGTTCTGGTAGCCTAGGTGGCCACAACGAGAGTGCCACAGCTCGAGTAATGTTTTTCCAACAGTAATATACGCTGACTCAGCTGAGGGTGTATTAACTCTGTTGGTCTTAAAGACGTATAGCTTGTTGTACGTATTTGCTGCAGACTTAATACGCATACGCCCTTTCTGGAGAACAGCACGGTCGGGGAAAGTGCTGAAGTCGGAAATGATTCCTCTATCACGAAGACAACGTACACTCAGCAGGTTTCGCGTCATTGTTGGCAGATAGAAGCATTTGGATAGGGTTAAGTTCACTTTGTTGCCATCTTCATCAGTAAAAATCAGCGTGGCTGCGCCAATACCCTGGACCTCAACGTAGTTGTTATCTCCCAGATACACCTTCTTCTGCAGAGGCTCGAGGTTCGAGAAATACGTCTTATCGAAGCACATGTGGTGTGTACAACCCGAGTCAAGGACCCAAGCGTCTTTTGCCATGGTTGGGTCCTCAGATGTAGTCACTTGTAGAGCTGTGTCCACCTTGCTTTCCATTGCACAAGCGATCGCCAGAACATCATATTCATCAGGTTCACCTTCGCCGTTATCCTGGGTAGCCACTGCAGCCGTGTCTGCGACTAGATGAGGCGTAATTCCTCGCTCACGGTCATGCTTTTCTCTCAACCGACAATCGCGAATCAGATGTCCGGGCTTCAGACAATAGTGGCAAAGCTTGTCACTACTGGGACGTTGGTAAGGATGTCCGCTAGTTGGTTTTGACTGACGACGAAATGGCAAACGTCCTGGAGGACGTTGAGCGGGGCCTTGCCCAAAGTGTGCCGATTCGGTGTTGTGCTCAGTGCAGCACCCGCAATGTTGCTCATTTGAATGACAGCAGTTTGCAACGTGTGCGTGTTGTTCCATTGAAATATGGCTATGTTTGCGAGTATCCATTTCGAGTAAGAGTTTAGTCTGTAGATCACGCCATTTTAACCCGTCTTGATTCTGGCACACCATTACCAAGTTTTTCCACGAATCAGGTAAAGATCCAAGCATCTGCATCACCTTCTCTTCGTCGTCTACAGGACGGCCAAGCCGGGCTAATGTTTCGGCTTTTTCTTCAAGATCATTGATATGGCACTGCATGTCATCTCCGTCCTTGTACTTCATGTTGTGAAAGTTGTTGCGAGCATGGTAAATGCTTACCGTTCCTTTCGATGCGTATACGCGCTGCATGTGCTCATACACGGACCACGAATACTGATATTTGCCCATAACCTTCACAGTAGCATCGTCAAGTGAGTTTATAAGAAGCTGGAAGGCCTTCTTGTCTCGCGAGATAAAGTCCTGCCGCCGTCTTAGGCTCCATGAAGAACTATAGACACACTCTCCACACACAATATCCCAGACGTCTTCTGCTTCAAGTAGGGCACGAATCCGAATCTGCCAGGCTGTGAAGTCCTTCGTGTGGGAGTCAAAGTTCCAGCAGTCTTTCCAGGTTGAGCGAGACATAGTGCTACGTTTTTTTTTTCTTTATTGTTCACAAGTTGCGAAGTTGGGCTCAAAACCTATTGAGATGAGAGAGAAATCGGAAGTGAGATTATGGAGCTGCAGAGCAGGGATCCTTAGGAGTTTCGTAACTACTTCATGTGGGAGGTAAAACCCCTCTCCTGGGTCCAAACATCCTCCCACCTAATCTACGGTAACCGCATGACCAAACTTCAATACCGCATGCGGGTGTAGCGCCACCATCAACTGCGCTGACGTTCAGAAGCAAATCGATGTGCCAAGCGGGATGGGACTGCTCCATTCGCGCCTGAAACACGTGAGCATGGACACTATCAAGAATTTGGTGATTGCCAACGTTGATTTTGTAATTAAGGTGAACATGAATGGCATGAACCTCTATGACTGTATTCCTTGTGGTGAGTCAAAGATGAAAAGGATGATTTACCGTCGGGATCCCCGGCATGCAACGAAGAAACTAGAGAAGATCTCAGCGGAACTTTGCTCAATCAGCGAGATTGCTGTTGACAAGTCAACAATGTTCCTACTTATGAAGGACGAGTTCTCACGTTTCAGATGGGTGTTTCTGCTGCATTCAAAGTAGGCACCAGTAGAAATTTACGCCACACGACGTTGAAGCTAGAGAATCAAGATAAGAGGTACAAGATCCTCGTGCTTCATGCTGATGGATGTGGAGGAATTGTGAGCAACGGGTTCAAATAGTTCTGCGCTTCACAAGGAGTGGAGAGCAGTTTACTCATGCTGACAGTCCGGAAGAAAACGCAATTGTGGAGCGAGCCAATTGTGTTATTGTGACTCGAATGAGGTCGATGTTGGAAGCGACGCGCTTGCCAAACCTGCTGTGGGGCGAAGCGCTCCTGCATGCAGTGGATACGTTCAATATTTGTCCGTCCAGTTCATTGAAAGGGAAAAGCTCCTATCAGGCCCTCTACGACAGAAAACCTGACCTACGGTCGCTTACGTACGTGGGGTTGCATGGCTCATGTACGTAGTGAAAGGTCACGACAAAAGAAGGAGAAGCTGAGCACTCGTGTAAGGACATGCATTCTTCTTGCCCATGCTACGGATCGCAAAGGATACAAGCTGCTCGACGTGAAGCCTGGATCTGTGATTACTGCAAGGAAGGAAAAGTTCAGATTTCACGAGTCGTTTACTGTTGAAGTCGACTGCATGGGGAGATTTCTACTGAACTGCTTCTTCGGTGGAGAATACGAATTACCTGCGAACGTACCAGTTGTGCGCATCGAGGCTGGGATGGACACGTACACAATAGCTGCGGCGACAGATAAGCACCGACTACAATTGTAGATGAAGCGTTCACGCCATCGATAGAACCGGCGGCAGCACCGAACACGTCGAATGGAAAACGGAAGCAAGGGAAGCGGAAGCGATCCGAAGCGGATCGTAACCTACTTGAACGTGATGCTTGCCTGGATGAAGACTGAGCGCCACCCTTGTCAGCAGCAGACGCAAGAGTGGAGCGAGCGCCTCGACCCAACGCCAGCGAAAGCCGTCTGTGCATCTTTGTGACTACGTCATTAACAGCGCCATTGTCCACGAGGACGTGGTTGTGCCTACAGCCTACAAGCAAGCTAGAGCATCACACAGTGGAGGCAGGTTATGCTGGATGAACTACAGCCTTTGCGTGACCATGGGACTTGGACACTTAAACCTCGCACTGCTATGAAAGGATGTAAAGTTATTACTTGTCGCTGGGTGTATGCTGTGAAGAGATATGAACATGGCAAGATCAAACGCTTCAAAGATCGTCTTGTTGTTCGCGGGTTTAAGCTGCTACATGGAACCGAGACATGTTATCCGGTTTGAGACGATTCGAGCGGCGTTGCAGCGAGGTTGGGTGATTTTGCAGTATGACGTCAAAACTGCTTTTCTGTATGGACATCTCGACGAGCTGATTTTCATGGAGCAGCCTCCGGGATTCAGCGTGAGCCGGACGTGTTTATGTGCCGTTTGCTTCGGAGTTTGTATGGGCTACGGCAAGCCCCTAACGTTTGGAATCGCACCCTGCATGAGACGTTGCAGCGACTTGGTTTTCCCCGATTGAATCCCGACTACGGCCTGTACGCTCGAAAAGTGGGAGAGACTGAAGCGATTTCTATGCTGATGACAGTGCATGTGGGTGATGTATTGCTACTTGGACCATCAGCTCTTTGCAGCAGTATTGCGCAACAGCTCTCTCATCAGTTTGAATTGACAAAGCTTGGCCCAGTAAAATATTTACTTGGAGTGGAGATCATGATTGAACCTGTGCAGCAGCAGGTGATGTACCGTCAGCGCCAGTACGTGAAGGACGTGCTGAAGAGGTTTAGCATGGCGGAGTGAGGCAACATCACCTCAGCAAGTGAGAGCACCAACAGAACAAGTCTACCTACCCTCCCGCGAACTAGTGGGAGCGCTGCAGTATTTGTTTTAGGCGTCCAGACCTGACATTGCTCATGCTGTTCGCAATCTTGGGTAGTACCTGGGGAGCTACACCTACGAGCACTACTTCGTAGCGAAGCGTGTGCTCCGCTACTTGTCACATACCGTTAACTATAGGCTAGTGAATGGCATTGGTGATGGCTCGGAAGTGCGATTGACGCGCTTTACTGATGCAAACTACGCTAATGATGCGGATGATCGCAAAAGTGTTAGTGGGTACGCGACAATGCTCGATGGCAATGTTGTATCGTACGCTTCGAGGAAGCAGGAGACCAATGTACTAAGTACTACCGAAGCGGAGTACGTAGCGGTGAATGAAGGGACAAAGGATCTACTGTGTGTGCTAGGACTATGTGTGGAGTTGAAGCGGAAAGTTGAAGGTCATGCGCTGTTTGGAGGCAATCGACGAAGCATATTCTTATCAACTATGCCAGGGGAACATTCAAAGACGAAACACATTGCGAACAAGTATCATCCTGTTCGCCATCTCGTTGAAGAGAAGCGGTTGAAGACAGAGCATGTCGGAACGAATGACGTATATTGACTAAAGCGCTTGGTCGTGTGCAGTTTGAGCGTTGCCGTCAGATGTTGAAGGTGCTACCGTTACCAGAACACTGAGAAGCTAAGCGAAGATTTATTGGGTGCTACACTACTAGTTCGATAAAGAATGGCTAGTGCCTAGGTAAGCGCTGCCCTGCTGGATGGAAGGCATGATGGCACTATCATGGACTACCATCAAGGCGATGGAGCCGCCGTGTTCGAGTAGGAGTGTGAAGTACATGTACATGTATATCTGAGCCGGCTCTGGAAGCTCGCCTGAGCCATCGCCCGTTGTTGGGTTCTAGACCAGCTCATAGGATTTGTAGAATCGTCAGTGGCACCTCAGCCAACCATATATTAAGCTTCAATACGCTCTGGAGGGCTCTCTCTGCTGTCGATGTGCAGCACTCCCTCCTGCTCGACGTTCTGCCCAGCAATTCCTCTGTTAGTATTTAGAGTATGGTAACAAGAAGTATCCATCACTCACCATCACAGCAAGAACTTACAATCTAATCCGCGCGGGGCCCTTGCCCGCCACGAGCGAAGCGAAGTTGGAGGTTCAAACGCCGCGCAACTGAGGAGCGCAGCGACCATCCATTATGGATCAAAAGTATGAAATAAGTTAACCGAATGTGAGTCTTAAGTAACCTTTATTAGGAAAATAGTCAATATTTTAGGTTTGGGACAATCTGGAGGACATCAAAGAATTTATTCTAAAACGAAGGATTTTAGGACACAAATCCAAAATTTGTATTTGTGTCCAAATTTTGGATTTGTTGAGACTGCAGTAAATGGCAGATTCCGGACACCAGTCCGGATGGTCGCCATACGGAATGACTGAGTCATACAGAATGGAATCCGGCCAATCAGGGTCGGATTATTTTTTTCGGATGACAGTGGATAGGCTTAAATTGCAATTCAATGAATTGAAAAAAAATCGTTGTCTCGTTTTGCGACAGCCTTCTCCTCCCTTGATTCTGCTTTTTCAGCGCGGACCTCTCAAGTGCCGAAGGTCAAGTACAATCCCCGCATCCTCACGCCCCCGTAGATCAACGGGAGAGCGGGAGACGATGTCACCAGGCCGCTGGTTCGAACCCAGCCGGGGGCAACTTGTATGTAATGCTACGTGTTGTGTTGCGTTTTGTCTTTGTGTGTAGGAATGCGTGCTGCTGTGCGCTATGCTAGGTCTACTGCTGCCTACAAATGTGACGATGAATATGATATGCTGTGTACTGTGTGCTGTAACATGTTGTGTCCATTGTGTGTGGTGTGTGTGATGATTTGTAATGTAGGCTGTACTGATTGCTGCACTATCTGCGTGGCGTACTGCCGTTAATAGCGTTGATGCTGGTAAGTGTTGTTTGCTTGTGCTCATGTTGTACTGTGCTGCCCAGCGGCTTGTGAATCCAAGCCAACTGCTGCCCACAGGTGTGATAGGGGTGTGCAGGCATCTGCGATGGAACCACTGGATTTCAAGGCGAGATACTGTGCTCCAAGCGAGCGATACGCTTCAGGATGCGGCGTACGCAACAGGCGTCAGCGCTTGCGAAGTGACGAAGCTTTGCGAATTGCTTTCTTCTGGTCGAAGTCGTGGAGACGCTGGTTCGCGGCTGTGTCCAGTTTGAGTGCCAGCTCCCGGACTACGTGCTTCCAGGCCTTGTAAGCTGCGACGTCGGTCCGTGGAGGCTCCTCTGGGACTTGGAATGGCTTCTGGTACAGAGTGTTCACTGCTGCCTTTGCTTCTATACGCTGGTTTTGTTCCCTCTTACCTTTAACGGTTTGCCATATGTGGTTAGTGTACCAGTTGAGCAGGCATCCAGCAAGGGTGGACGCTGACACAGAAGCTGGGACAGCAACCCCACCTTTAGTAGGTAGCTGTGGCGACTGCTGATGCGTCTGAGTATTCCCTAAGGCTTGGCTCTGCATCTGGGCTTGCGAGTCTTCAAGGCGACCAAGTCGCTCGCTGATGTTCACAAGCTGAGCTAACATGTTGTTAAGAGTGGATGATAGTAGCGTGTCGTTACCAGCGACAGCATTGCTAAGCTGCGCGTGGTTTGCAATAGTCCAATGAGCTCTCAGGTGCGCCCCCCCCCCACTCACAGCATGTTCGTATTGTGGTGCAGGAACAAGAGGAGCGTTGGAAGAGGCGATACCGCGCTGCAGCTCGTACATGTAGCGCGACGGGAACGAGGTGGTGCTGGTGTTTTCGATCTCGATGCGAATCTCATCCAGGTGCATTAGCAGCGATGCAAACGCGCAATCAACGACATCCAAAGCGACATTAAATCGAGCGTCCTGAAAACCAAGTATGTGGCGGTAGAGCTCGTCTCGAAGGGTTACAAGCTGACCAAACTCCAGTACCGTCAAACGCTGCTGCAGGTCACGAATTGTCGGCGTTACCACAGGTAGGTCTGGAGCTTGGTATCCTGCTAACACTTTGGCTACGCTCTGATCCTCCTTTGTTGCCGTTTCAATGTAGGCAAACGCCTTGGTTAGTGACTCCAACAGCCACGTCCCGCAAGATGAAATCCACTGTATCGACAGCTTCGGCGACGCATTGGCATATGCAGCGGCTCCACGGCGAATAGAGTGGCTGGCCATATTCGGCGCCACCGTTTGGCTTAGAGCAGGAGGCATCGACTTCAGCGAATCTCTAATGACCTCGGTAATATAACTTGCGATAGTTGGTCTCTTCCTCTTTCGCTTTCGGGGCGGCTCCGACGTGCTGTTATCTTCGTCTAATAGTTTCCCTCAGTACAAGACAGTTTCCTCTTGTGAATACGGTTTATTACCAGGAAGGTCGGACTCTGCGAAATTAGGTGTCAACGGAAAAAAATATTCGGAGGGTTCGTCGTAGCAGATAAACAGCAACCCGAAAGCGTGAAGCATACACTGTTGCCATCTCTCAGGGGCCTTATATATTGACACGCCTTGAACCATAGATGTTTTGATCCGAGCTATGTGTAGGAAAAGCTCACCAGAAGCTGAAATCGAGAGTTGTTGTTTACGTGCAAAGCAGGTATCGACAGCTCTCCCAAATGTATGCCACATCATAGTCAATAGAGCCGCATCATGTACAGATTTTAAACCGGTAGCCACGTCAGCTTTAGCAATTAGATACCCAACGAGTACACTTAGATCACCCACGTTACACCCAGGAGCATCATTGGTTTGCACATTTGCGCGCAAATTTCTCTCTTCTATGTAACTAGCCATTTTTGTCTCGAATCTTGGCAATTATCTAAGAGTCGCTAAGTGAGTTGGTGTAGCGCTCGCGAAGCACGTTAAAAAGTACCAAGCGCTGTCGATTTTGCTAGTAGTACCCAAGCGCTGTCGATTTTGCTAGTAGTCCATCTGTCGCTCTCGCCTTGTTGCTTTTCTTTGTCTGTATGTAAATCGGAAAAGCTGTTAGCAATGAGTACATGTTCTGGGTCGGGAGACCAGCTAATTCACTATGAGCTTTATGTATGCCATCTAAATCGACTTTTGATAATCCTATTGAAGTGAGGAACTCCTCAAACATCTTCTCCTCCCCAATCGCTTGCCCAATTGTGCCAGCGGGGGTGTCCAGACCTCGCGAAGCTCTCCGCATTGCCTCCCGCGGTGTGAATCCCGTGCGTAATGCAAGCTGGTCGGTTGCATGGTGCCTCATCGTCAAATTCGCAGTTCGAAGAACTGTCGTTTGCCCACTGTTTTTGGATGTCATGGAACGACATTCGAGCGACCTTCCCCATACTCCACATCACCGGATGACATGGAACGACATTCGAGCGACCTTCCACTTACTTCACATCAGCGGATGTCATGGAACGACATTCGAGCGACCTCCCACATACTCCACATCAGCGGATGTCATGGAACGACATTCGAGCGACCTTTCGAATAGCGGATGGCATGGAGCGACCACCCGTCCCGACCATCACCGCAGTGGGTGTCGCTAAGCCCAGAGCACAGGGACATGCCACAACAAGCGTCGCGATGGCAAAGTCAAGTGCAAAGACGAATTTCCCATCCGAATCCGGGACCCGAACGACATTCAACTCGCACAAAACTTACCAGACCACGAACGTCACAATCGATAGACCCAGTACCGTCGGAACGAACAGGGACGAAATGTAGTCGGCGTACTCCTGAATCGGGGCTTTTGATTTCTGTGCGGTCTCCACCAGCCGAATGATCTGGCTCAGAGCTGTCTCACTGTCGATTCCAGTCACGTTCATGTGAAACAGACCGTAGACATTACGATCTCCAATGCCTTTGTGGATTGTCTTGGACTCTCCAGTCAACATGGATTCATCCAAGCGACCTTCGCCGTACACGATCACACCGTCAGTAGGAACGGACGAGCCACGAACAACCTTGACAATGTCACCACGCTGTAGCAGCCAGTGGAATCAAAAGGAAGTTGTAGCCAAACGCCCACACGTAATTGAGACGAATCCGCTTGAAAATGGCGCGAGACAAGTGCAGTTCAGTGACTACATGGCCCAAATCGACTGCATGAGCACCATCCCAGCCGTCTCGACTGCGATCTCCGTGCCACAACCGATGGCAATGCCAGATTTTCATGGGAGTCGACAATGAAGTGAGCGCTGTCTTTGCTGTAGCAGACGCGCCTAGAGAGGAGGCGTATCGTACGCTAAAGAAGCTCCAGGATATAGGACTGGAGGTCTGGATGGTCACTGGAGACAACGCACGCACAGCACTCACTATCGCCCAACAATTGGGCTTGCCCCGAACCAACGTGATGGCTGACGTGCTTCCATCGCAAAAGGCTTCTAAGGTTAAGGAGCTGCAGGCTTCTGGGCGAATCGTTGCTATGGTTGGCGACGGTATCAATGACTCGCCTGCTCTTGCCAAGCGGATCTTTGGGTCTTCGCTGTAAACACTAAATGCGTAGGTGAACGCCAGCTCAATTAGACCAGGAGACAAGTAATCGTGTAGGTACGCGAGACCAGATCCCACCACGAAGATGACGCCGGAGCACTTCGTGATAGTTTTAAAAAGATGTTAAGATTGTTAAGATAAATAATACTACCTCCGTTCGGAAATAGATAACCATTTCAAATTATATTACAGCCTACCCAACAAAATACCCCCTCTATGCCGATCACCGTTTGATTTTCGAATCTCCCGCGCTTTCCCGACCAGACTGGCTCCCGCTCCTAGCTTTCATTTTGAAAGCTGGTACATTGGGGAGATCACCGACAGTGAGCGCCAGGCTGTCTGGGAGACCTTACTGCTTCGCAGCGTGGGAGGAGTGCTCAAGCATGGAGAGATCGTTCGGGTTGCAGTGTACTTCCGTGTGGGCCGCCAAGTTGTCGAGCGAATTTGGAGGCGTGGAATCAATTCGATGGGAGATCGAGTAGCAGCCGTGGTCAAGTCAAGGAAGTCCGCATGCGTGGTAGGAAGAAGGTGGATCGAGCTGAGTTGTGCGACAGAATCGATGCGTTTCCTGGGATGGCAACGTGGGTCTCTGGCCTGTTGTAGAGCGCTACATCACTCAAAGGGCAAGTGTGAATTCACGTCAGATGCTGGTGAACGACGTAATTCCTGCTATCAAAGCAAAGTGGCCGCAAGAGCAGAAGGGTGTTGCCATATGCATCCAACAGTGGGGAAAGCTTTTGGAGAAACTACAGCGGACACTTACCAAAAGTTCTTGACTCTGCAGCACGTCATGGAGCGTACATTCTGCTTCTTGCAGCGAGCAGCCCCCCCACCGCCTACCGCTGAAGTTCCAGAAGCCCCACTGAGCGCCTTTTCAGAATGTGGCGATGTAGTTGCCGTCTTAGATCCGTTTTTGTATCTGTATTTGCACGGTGGAGCATGAACGCCTGTGCCTTGCTTACGTTTCTCACTGTCAGCTCTCGGTCTCAAAGCTAGCTAGCCCACCTCTCACAAATTAATAAACGCTCAAAAGAACGAGGCGGAGCGCTGCGCAAAAAAAAACAAATGGTTATCTATTTCCGAACGGAGGTAGTAAACAGTCGAACTGCGAATCCCCCGGGCAATCACCCGGGTCCCAATTTTAGCCTATGTTTACTCTGGCATTTTTTCTGGTACAGACGCCTTTTACGCGATAATATATATGCTTTGTCTTGATTTTGCTAAAGCGTGAATGCTGGGAAATAAGCTGGAATACACTACCCCTACCCATAAATTGCGCTGATTGGGTAGTTTAAGCAAATGATAGGAAATGTTAAGTTCAGCCATTGGCTTAGGATTTGGAAAGCTTACAGTAGGGGTGGGGTCTCCGTACTAATGTGCCATTTAGAGTTATCGAGATAATCGCATTTGAAGTTGACCAATCAAATTTCGTACCTAAACGGACATGTGACATTTGGTGTGTTTTTGAAACCGTAGAGACCGTAAAAGCACTCTGAAACGATAGCTTTACACAAGAGCTTTCCAACGAGAGAGAATAGGCTGGGATAGCCAAATATCTTTCACAAATAAGATTAGGGGCGAAGTGACAAATAAAGCGGTAAAAGGAGAAAATGGGGATGGTCCGTGCCGTCGTTCTCGTTTAAGACAATTCGAACCTGCTGGTTAAAGAGAAAAAGACCACCAAGTGTGTTATCTTTCAACGCCCGGGACAGCACGCCATCTTGGCCATCCGTGTACCCGGCTCGAAGAATCTGAACCAGGTGCTTCATCCCGATCTTGTGTGGTAATACCAATCCCAGATCCGCTAGAGTTCCCAAAACTTTAGCTGTGCGCTCTGACTCATGGCTCCAAATCTTTTTACAAAGTTCCTCCGGAATGGCATCAAACGTACGCTGGTGGGCGATCGCTTCCTCAACAATTGCAAACTCTGCGTCTGTCAAAATTTCTCCACCGGAGAAAATCTGGATGTACAATTGCACGGGCATTGAATGCAAAACTGATTCGCGAGAGAACACAATCCCTGGCAGTGAGACTTGAGCTTGGTTGGAGATGTCATTGTCGACGTCACCCGTCTCGTTCAAGTCCTGAATAGATCCGTCATTTCCATCCCCCGGGAGCTGGATATCCGACCCGTTTACATGCAAAGCATTCCACAAGAATCGATGGAACACTTTACATCGATACATGACACCGTATGCAAATCCGAGCTTCTTAAATTGCTGGTTGTGTATCCCAGACTTTTGTTGGCTCACAAAGCGTCGAATCTTGTAGCTAATTTCATTGTGTGGGGGCGAACCTTGCTCCCTGGTTTCTTCTTCAGTACCCAAATCACGACACATCGTTTTAAAACCAGTTTCTGAATCCAATAGTGAGTCTTGGCCCTCCCCAGCGCTTCCGTTAACTGTCTTCGAGTTGGCCCGCCTCCTTTTTCGAGATGACCCATGCTCCGCTTCACCATTATTAAACTTGTGGAATCGAACCACTTGGCCCTGATCAGCATTCCGGTGTATCCGCCTCAAACGCTCATCACGACAGTAATTCTTCACATAACCTTGAATAACAGCATCGTTGTGCTCATATCCACCCGCCACAACACAACGGAGCGCACGAAATTTAGTTGAAACATTACGTGCGGGGAGTCGAAGTTGCAGCAGCCGTAGTTTTTTCTCCAATTCCAGCTCTGCTGCAATCCGAGATATCGACCGAGTATCCACCTTCCCCACTGCAGAAGGCGACATCAAACTGTTTACAGTGCTGCAAACCGCCTCTTCGTCATCTGCATTGACCACACTCATCTCCGCGCGGTGTTTCTCCATGCTGAATATACTCGCACACAGCGAAGATAAACTGATGATCTTCTCCTCCTCCAGTCGCTCTAAGATGTGCTCACGACGCCGAGCTGTCGTCCCACAAACATCCAAGAGCCATTTTCAACGCCTTATTGGCTCGAACTGTATAATGCCATTCCTTTTTCACGACAGTAGGTGGCGTTTTGTCTGTGTTTGCGGCTTCCTCCGGCTCTGGATGTATTGTGGTGTTGTCTGTGACCCCAAGGTGCCATTGAGTC
Organism: Phytophthora capsici; assembly: GCA_030324255.1. NCBI lineage: Eukaryota > Oomycota > Peronosporomycetes > Peronosporales > Peronosporaceae > Phytophthora > Phytophthora capsici. The sequence continues at coordinate 1,144,524 of CM059353.1, forward strand.
AAGGTAGTCGGAAAGCTTTGTTCTTGCCCAGGATATAATAGACTCAGCCTTCAAGCTGTACATTCCCGCCAATACACCTTTCAGTACCGGCTTCAGTTACTGGCTTCAGTTACCGGCTTCAATACCGAAGTCCGAATTAACCCGATTTGGGCTGTACCAGCAGCAGCATTTCATGCTTTTGCTATCCCAGTATTGTGCGTTCTACTCGAACTTTCCGAGGTCGATTGGTAAACCGCCGGGGGGCCAAACCGCCGGCAAACCGCCCCTCCCAACAAAGAGAATATATTATTCTTTTCTGGAGATCAGGATCTCCAGGTTGCCGTCCGCACTGAAGGGGAAATGGTGCCAGCAGGAAGGTCCTTCCATGAGCGCAGCCACTCACGGGTAGCGCCGTATCCCGCTCGGCGTGAAGGTGCAGTCACCACAGAAAGGAGATCGTCGTCGCAGCAGCCACCGTCACCGCAGCAGTCGTCCTGCTCCGCGTCACCGCGGCAGCCACTTCCAAGACCAGCTTCACCGCAGGATCAGCCACTTCCAAGGCCAGCATCACCGCAGGAGCAGTCACTATCAAGGCCAGCTTCGCCGCAGCAGCCACAAATACCAGCAGCAATGGGGCAGTCAACACCAATACCTGCGTCAACGGAGGGTTCAGGTACAGATCTGGACCTCTACCAGCTACTGATCCAGCCTATCGTCAAGGAGACTCTTGGCCAACGCGACACCTCGGGAAACACGCTTGATAGCACTGTGGTAAGTGGGGGATCCTTTGGGGAGATCATGGGAAAGCTGTGGGATCGCTACGCTTCCCGCGTAAAAAGCCGAGGAGTGAAGACTGATGGAGTTTGGTCAGCTGAACAGCCAGTCGCTGCTGAATGGTCCAACGTTATGCAGTTTAAACTAAGGAAACATGTTGTGGACAGCACGAAGAGTGAACACGCTTGGAATCAATGGCTTGTCAAGATGCGGGGGCAAACGGTGCTGTTTTTAATTTTCGAGTTTGGTACGGGCATATCTCGAGCTCAAGACCTCGTCGCCTTTAAAGCGGCGTGCATCCAACCTGAGCACACGGATCGTGCTGGAGCAACGGCTGACGTATCATTGAGAGATGTTATCTCGCGTCTTCAAGCTAATTGGGGAACAACATTCCAAGGACCTGCTGCGGTTTGGCGCATGTGGGGCAACCACATTACAAGGAACCTAAATCGATCAACGTGGGAGCGTGATATTGAGGAGTTACCACCCAGGTATATCGCGGCCTTGCTTCGGTTGACTGATTCACCTTTGGAACAGCGTGTGGTCAATATTTCACAGTCGACAAACATAGCTTTAGACTGTGTGCGAGCGGCGTTAGGCGATGTTCGACAGGTCCGTCGTGATAATGAAGCCGTTGCAAGACGTCTCGAAGAGCTGGAGCGAAACCTGGAGGGACGTGAGGACATACTTCTTTCGATTCAAGCGAATATTTCTCCTCCCTCCCCCAGTTCTGTTCCAGATCCGATGGATCGGCTCCGTAACACCGAAGACATTGATCACACCGACTAAGGAAGTTGGTTTTCGTCTACATTGGCACGCTCCAAATTAACGTCACAGTTTTCGCGATTCATATTGAAGTTGAAATAAGGTTTTGGTCTACTCACTATGCCTCATTCCACCTCGGTAAACCCCAAGTTGTCTTGATTGCGCTCGTCGACGGTGGTTCCTGGTCCTGCTCGAGACTCTACGGAGAGTGGCCCAGTGGGGTCAAAGTGTCCTTGTCGCTTCCAACCGCAGTGCTCAAACGTTCTCCCCATGTCAAATCCTTCATAACGACGAAAGGTCTGAACGACGAATGGCAGCAAGTCTCGTTTACTGGTTTCAGCGTAATGGCGCTGAAATGACCTCTTCACGAATCCAAAAAGGAACTCTATCGGGTTGAAAAAGGGACAATACGCTGGAAGGAAGATAGGAACCACGCCAACACTCCGCAGGTAGTGAATAATCTCGGGATCTCTGTGGATGGCTGCGCCATCGAATATCCAAACCGAGTTACGACCAGGGTATTGGCAGACAAGTCGTTTTGGCGAGTGCACAAAGTCTTGGCAACACTTCGTGAATTCCACACGATCGAAGGTACCATCAGTATTGAAGTAATCGAGTATTCCGTTGATGCCGATGAATGCCAAGACTGAAATGCGGGGCTTCCGCTCGAAGTCCCCTCGAATCGCAACTTTCTTCCCACGCAAGGCATATCCACGCCTACGCACCATACCCCTGTTGTCAAAAGAGACCTCGTCCAGGAATACAAGGTTATGGTGACACCAGTTTATGTTGCTAAGCTCTTCGACGAAGCGAAAGACGTCTCTCTCCTTTATATGCATGGCGCGACGCTCCAGAACCTTCCAGGTAAGTCCTCCTTCGTGAATGATGCGCCATACGGAGGTTTTCGAAATCGCAATCCGATAGAAACGAGTGGAGGCCTTTTGGGCCTCGTCCAGGTAAGCAAGTGGGTGGTTATGGTAGTAGTTCAGCAGCCACGTGCGATGTTCAGCTGAGAAAACTCTTCCAGAAGTAGCCTTGGCGCGATGGAATTCTCCATTCTGCTCATAGATCTTGACCCAGTTGCTCACAGTGCGTTCAGACTTGTTGAAAATGTGCGCTAGCTGTTGCTTCGAGTATCCTAGCTTGTAGTACGCGAATAAGCAGTGGTAGACCGTGTTCTGGTGCGCATGATGCCGCGTCGCCGCTTCCTCCATGATTGACTTCAACTTGTATGACCTTCACTCTGGAAAAAATAAATACCAATTTTAACCAATCAGACGCTTTTGTCGGTTTGGAGGTGGGTGGTTAAATGGCCCCAGTTCGGCAAAATTGGCCGGAATTGACAATATAAGCAGAGCAAATAATGAGTTCTAAAAAAAAGCATCGCCATTTTGGGGACTCGAAAGGAGAGATACCGACCATACCTTTTTAAGTTTAGACATCTCGAGGCAAACAAGGGCTCAAATGAAAGATAAGACGCTCCTCTGGGCAACGATGCAGTGCAGGAAGTATATATTTTAGGTTGTGTGGGATGCCGTACCTAAATCGCGATTCGTACTTAGGTTCAACCTCCGAGCGTGCCGTTCTACCGCGAACGAATGTCGAACTACTACAGTCCGCTGCCGTAAATCTGTCGTGGTGGTTCGCTAAATTCCGTACCTCATCGTATGTATTTTGCTCGCGACCATCGAGTACTGGTTGAGTTTTACATGTAGAATGGTTGCCAATCAGCTAAGTAGGTTGTTCAATAAGTTGTAGCAGCAGGTATCCAATTTCGTATATTCCCTCACTGCTCCCTCTTCGGAATTTGATAGCGTGCCACCTCGTCGTCGTTACGGCCGAAGCCCTGCAGACGCAGCGATGAGTTCTGGTACGCCAGCATGGCAGCGCCCAAAGTACCGATAATGCCCGTGAACAGCATTCCAGGACGCGCCAAGCTGCGATCCAATTGGCGAGCTGTTAACAGCAGCAAACAACCGTTAAGACGTAGCTCTGTCGGTGTTCTCGTTCTTGCAGGACGTACCGACAATGTATCCGAGTGGGAACGACACGACACTCACCGCCGCGCTCTGGATAATATCCGCCTGACTCAAGTTGTCTCGCACCTGCTGAAGCGTCGGCTCCTTGTAGATGACGGGGAAGCGAGGCACATGCGGGTCATGCAGCTCTGCCCGCTTGCGCTGCAATTCCTTGCCGTCCATCGTCAGCAGCCACACAAATGTTACATCAGAAAAAAGTCCTCAATAAACTATAGGGGAAGGGTTTATGTGTCATACGTTAAACAGCTCTTTAATCAGATCTGAAGACGCTTAAAGAGAAGAGAATCCAGGAGCTCCTCACTATCTGATCTCCACCTTTGCGCCCATGGACGAAGCCTACGCCGTCAAACAGACGCAATTCCTGGGGAAATCCGTGAGCTACGTGTGCCAGAACGCGAATGGGCCGTGTCCTCTGCTGGCCATCGCCAATGTCCTGCTGTTGCGCGGACAATTGACACTTGAAGATGTTGTGGAGCCCCCAGGCTTCGTGAGCGCCCAAGACCTCATGAGCCTCGTGCATCGTCGACTGTTGCACACGAATCCACCGGTATATAGGAGTGTTTCATTGGCTGAACAGCAGGAAGAAAGTGAAAAAATTGACTTGTGGATTGATGTTGCTTACAGCTGAGCAATGCGAGCGAATTACAGCGGTTAACACAGGAAAAGACACTGAACGACGTGGCGGAGATGCTTCCCAGTATGCTGGTGGGGCTGGACGTCAATGTTCGCTTTCATAAGTGAGTAGTTAACGGAGAGAGGGCGAGGAGAGTCTTAAACTGACCTTTTGTGGATAATTGTTCACAGTATTACGGACTTTGAGTACACCGTAGCCTGTGCTGTGTTCGACATGTTGGATATTGTACTGGTGCACGGCTGGCTGCTGGATGACCAAGATGACGAAACGGTGCGATGCAATACGGGAGTTAGTGAATATTTCTCTAATTATTGATATTTGTACGATTTATCAGCTGAAAGTGGTGGGGAACAAGTCGTACAACGAGCTTATTGAGCGCTTGGTAGACTATCGTGGCATCCTCATGACGGAAGAAGCTACTGCCAAGGAGAACGAGGAAAGCACAGGTGCAGGGGCATTGGATTCTCTACCAGGACAAGAAGACAAAGAGGAGGAGAAATCTGCAGTGGCGTCGCTTCCGTCGCCTCTAGTAACCCGAACAGCAGACTTCCAGAACTTATCGATTGACGTCAATAGTACTTCTGCTTCGCCAGATGCAGCGAGATCTCCGAATGCGACCTCGTCCACAACGTCCCCCAAGAAAAGTCCCTCCCAGCAAACAGTGCGGACGATGATGAAGGAGCGTCACATGAGCGATGCTGATGCGTTGGACACAGCCACAACACTGTTGGAGGAAGGACCAGTACTTGAGGAATTTTTCAACTCAACGGCCAGTCAACTGACGTACTATGGGCTCGTGAAGTTGCACGAAGGTCTCCGAGAGCGTCAGCTCTGCGTTTTCTTCCGGAACAACCACTTCTCCACACTCTTCAAGGTAGTGTGAGCTCTTACTGTGTCCTATTCACTGTCGACCTACGGAACTAACGCTTGTTACGGAACTTTTTAGTTCGAAGGTGCGTTGTACCTGCTCGTCACTGATGCTGGCTACCTCGACGAGCCTACAGTCGTGTGGGAACTACTGAACGAGATCGACGGTGATACCGAGTATTTGAACGCTCAGTTCCGACCTGTGACGTCTTCGGAACAGCAGGAAAATATCTTGACGCAGCAGCAGCAGCAGCAGCAGCAGCAGCAGCAGCGCCAAGAAGAAGAGAAGCAGTTGGAGAAAGCTCGAGCTTTGAGCCTCAGTGGCTGCGCTTCTCCTAGTAACGGGGTACACCCTATCAGCAGTGGTGACACCAGGGACGCAGAGCTCACAATGCCTAGTGGTGGGTTGTTCGGGGAGTCTGTTGAACAGGAGGACAATCTCGATCCAGATTATCTACTAGCGCTCCGATTCCAGAAAGAAGAAGAGGAACTGGCGCGTGCGAACAAGCGCTTGCAACCGATCGGAGCTGATCGTGAAGCTCAGACAAGCGAAAACGAAGACAGCAACATACAAAGTGAAAGCAGTGCGCAAGACGAAGATCAGAGGCCTCAAACCAGCGAGAGCGACTTTATCCCAGTCTCTGCCGATGGGCAAATGATGATTTCCGAAGAAGAATTAGAGGCTCAACGACAAGCTGAACGTTTCTACCAAGAGCAGAAGCGGCAGGTGGACGCCCAAACGCGTCAGTACCAGCAGGAACAAGAACGACAGCGCCAACTTCACTTGCAGCAGCAACAAGTCCGCAGTGGGCAAGGACGGAGGCCATCAGGCGGTGGTGACTGCACCATATCGTAAGGAGCTTCACGTGCAAGTAAGCCACCAACAACCAAGTACCAGTACACATCCTGTCATTGAAGAACTATAGCTTATAGATAAATATCGCTTCCAAACTTTTTTTACGATTTAGATCTGAATTCGAACTGCGTCTGCTTCCAACTCTGCCTCCAGATCCAATTCCGGGGTGTCATCTTCGCACATGTTTTGCTGTTCGTGCTCACTGGAGCGTGTGTGGTCGTCGTTGCAGTCGCTTACGTCTTTGACGGTGCTGGCTTGGCTGGACGAAGTAGGAGACGTAACCATCTTCGCGGAAGTCATCATGGAAGCTCTTGCGTTGCACTCACTTGAACTCAGAGGACGGACGTAGTCGAACCCTGCAAAGTCGCGTTCGAAGCAGCTCGCGAGTTCCTCTGGAGCGTAGATCGAGTGGGGCTGATCGGTGAAGTGAGGGTCGAAATTCGCCACCAAGTTGTCACCAGGAGGTCCAGGCACAAGTGGCGGCGTCAACTGTCGCTTGAGCACTTGGTCCCAGTCGATCCCTTTAAAGAACTCGTGCGACTTGATATCTGCGATCCCTCCACGGTAACCGAGCCGATCTTCTTGACGTTTTTCCAGCAGTGCAACCAGTAAACTCTTGAGCTCAGGCGACATGTTGTTCGGGTATCGCACGGGCTGGTACAAGATCCGCTGGTGAGTGCTCTTCTGGCTCGACTGTGGTAAGTAGAATGGTGGGTATCCGGCACGAAGTTCGAACAGAATGCAACCGAACTGCCACAAGTCCACCGGCAGTCCATGACCGCCAGGGTAGCGGCCCACCATCTCCGGTGGCAAGTAAGTGTCGGTTCCGCACATGGTCTTCGTGCGTCCGGATCGGGATTCCAGTCTCTTGGCCAGCCCCATGTCTGCCAGTTTAATGTGCCCTTCACTGTCCAACAAGACGTTCTCAGGCTTGATGTCGCGGTGCAAGATGCACATGTTGTGCATGTGCTCCAACGCCAGCAACAATTCGGCCGCGTAGAATCGCACTGCGTCCTCCTGGAAACTGCCCCCGCTGTTCTGCATGTGAAGGAAGAGATCGCCGCCTTGCATGAACTTCGAGATGAGGAACACCGAACGTCCTCGAGCTAGAGCGTAGTCCAAGCCCATGACGAACGGGTGATCTCCTGCCCACTCCATGACCGATCGCTCAGCAAAGACCACCTTCGCCTTCACCTGGCTGAGCTTCATCTCTTTAATAGCGTACAATTGTCGATCCGCAGCGTACGAGGACAGAATCACACGGCCATAGTGTCCACGACCGAGCAACTTGAGCGTCGTGAACTCGTTTAGCGATGGCATGCGACGTTGCGCGGCTGCAGCTTGTGATGCAAACTTTGCACGGTCCTTCTCGGTATCCGCAGCGAAGTAGATGGAGCCCTTGCCCGACTCCGGAGTGATGCAGAACACGTAGCCAGCCGAGTCGTCATCGATGAGCTTAATCTTGCAGTTCTGTAGGTTCAGATACTTGAGTGTCTGCTGCTGCCAAAAGCCTGGTACTCCTGCGTCTTCCGGCTTGGTGGCTCGGTAGTACACGAGGTACGTCGATTTGATCATGGCGCAGTACTTGTGCGAGCTCCACACAGGCAGCAACTGTCTTCGCTTGCGGAACAGATTGATGAATGTAGAAGGCAGCGAGTTGATAAACCGCTTCGATTCCTCGCTTAGAACCGAATCCTTGCGCTGGAAGAGCAACACCATGGCTGAAACTTGGGTTGCGTCACGTGTCGAGAGGATTCGTGTCTGACGCAACGACTTGGGGGTAATAGCAGAATGAAACCTCAGTCAGAGACGACAGAAGGTGAATCCAAGCGACCGATGGATGAACCGATCGATGGGGTCAGGCAGCTATTGCCAAGTGACAGACTTAGACACGAGTCAGGACAGTTCGAATATGGGATGTACAGACGTTGAGGACGAGATGCAAGACGTTGAGCTACCGTTGGCACTCAACTGAACCAACAAACGCCCTACTCAAAATAACACGCACGCGCACGTTGATGGCACGGTCAATGCACGGCGAGCTCTTGCTCATGTCCTGCAATGCACGGCGAGCTCTCATGTCCTGCCATCCCAAGAAACATTCACCTTGACCTTGGACAAAATCCTCAGCGCGAGCAAGGACTCGTATGGATAATAGTACTTACTTGAATGAAGCGAAGTAGTATTATACTACTATTTGAATCAACGTCACTTTACCAGTACAAGTTGTAGTTGTAGTGCGGTTGTTCTGTACAACCGTTTACGGGTAACGCGACACGATGTTAGCCAAGTTACGGCAACGCATCTACCGTTTAAGACTGACTTTCGGTCACGTCAGCGACTGATCTTTCGCTCGCTTTCTACTTGTCCTCTTTCTTCTCCTCGTCGCCATCCTTCTTCTCGTCCTTCTTGGCCATCTGAGCCATAGCAGCCTGGATCTTCGGGTCATTCGGGTCCACACCAGGCAGACCGGATAGCAGTGAGTTGACGAATTTCGGGTCCATGAACGGCAGATTAGAAGCCGGAGCAGGTGCCGGTGGAGGAGGCGACGATGTGGCGGCCGCGGCAGCCGCTGCAGTCGCGGGTGTCTGTGTAGATGGTTTGGGCTCTGCAGGTGTTGGCGCAGCTTCCGTGGCTGGTGTCGCAGGCTCCGGGGCAGGAGCTGCCCCCGATGCAGCAGCCTCCGCTTCAGCCGCGCGCTTCTGAGCAGCCTCCTGACGTGCACGCTCCTCTTCCATCGATACACGAAGAGCCTGTCAAACATCCACATCGTTAGCTAGTTGCGCTCAAACTCAACAGGCAATTCAATCCGTACCAGAGCCAATTCCGGATCCATGCTCGGGTCCACACCGCCGTATTCAGCAAAGTTATCATTACCACCGCTTCCACCACTAGCCGCAGCAGCAGCCGCCCCGTCGTCTCCGTGTAACACGGGCGAGGACACCAGCACATCTGAGGGCAGGACGCCCGCTGGTACCGTCACCAGATGGCTGTTGTTGTTGCTACTGGCAGCGTCCACGAAAGCCTGCAGCTTGGAGGCATTGGCGTCCAGTTCGCCCATGCTCACGACGTCCACCGCGATGTTGTTCTTCTTGAGCAGTTTGCCGATCTTGGTGAGCTGCTTCTCGTCCTCTTCAATGGGCGAGCCGATAAACACCACGACCCGTTGACCGCCAGTCTTGTTGCGACGATGCTTGAGCGCCAATTGCGCCACTTGAATGGCGTTAGCCAGCTTCATAGCACCACCGATCTTCACGCGGTGGATGGCACTAAGTAGCGTGCCCATGTTGTCCGTGGGAGACGCCAGCACTTGGATACTCTTTCCAGCCATGGCCAATACGCCCACAGTGCTCTCCGGGTTGGCCTGTGTCTTGGTTCCACACAGAAGATTGGCAGCGTCATGCTGAGCCTCGAGACGTGAGGGAATGTAATCACCATTGCGCATCCACTCCGAGTTGTCCAGGCTAAAGATCGGTATTACAGGGAAGTAAGGGATAATTGTTGCATGGTTATAAAGGTAAAACAAAGGGGAATGTCATGGAACTGCTTATAAGCATAGAAGAGATCCGATACCCACCATATCATCGTCGATTCGAGCGGCATCTTGACCTTCTTGGGGGCGTTATGCTCTGAAGTGAAGAAGATCGAGATCGGTCAGTCATTAAAGCGAAAAAGTGACCTCGTCTTCTAAATATGAAAAGTACCGCTTAAGTAAACTGATCTCTCCACCTGAAGTGCTACCACTTGACAAGCATGGCGTCAACGCCGTCAGACAAAACGAAGCGCCACTGGCGCGTACTGCGCAACGCTTTACTTCGATCAACTTCCAATGGTTCTTCGGTTGCTCCTGATGAACCTGGCGGCACTGCATCGGCTATCGCAACGCAGTTCTTCCCACTGTACCTGGAGTCTCCAGTTGACACATTGAAAATGCAGTCGCCTCCACTAGAGAATTTCGCGTGGGTCACTTACAACTTGCCAATGCAGAAGGAACCGGGCAACACACCAGCAAAAGTGTTCGTACACGAGAAGCGCAAGGACGTGAAGGCCGTGTCCATTGCAGAACTACTGAGCCACAAAGTGAACCAGGGGGTGGACAACACGGGTAACATCCGTACGTGGCCCAGCGAGCAGATCCTCCTTTCCTACATACTTTCGAGTAATGTATGTTCACAGGTTCAGCGAAAGGGAGCAGACGGAAATTTGCTGCCTGTTACGTGTTGTGAACTCGGTGGTGGCATGGCTGGTTTGGCCAGCTTAGGGCTGTTGGCGTGTGCTCCTGTAGATTTTGGACGCATTGTGGTGACGGACGGCAATCCTCTTTCCGTGAAGAACCTGCAGCTGTGTGTACAAGAGAACAAGAAGCAGAAGGTGTTTGCTGCGGGTGCTGATATATCGGCGGAACTGCTGCGCTGGGACCGCAACGTCACCTTACGTGAGGACCTGCAGCACCAGTTCGACCTCGTGTTCGCCAGCGACTGCCTGTTCTTCGAGGAGTTCCACGAAGACTTAGCCTACACCATCAAGACTCTACTGCGCCATGGCTCCGGACGCTGCATTCTTCTACAACCGAGCCGGAATGGCTCGATGGAGCGCTTCTGCGTCGTCGCCGAGCGCCACGGCTTCACCATCCGCCAGTCCAGGGATTATGACGCTGAGATCGTCCGCAAACACGAGGAATATCAACGAACGAGACCGGATTACGTGCCTGACGTGCACTTCCCCGTGTTGCTGACACTGTCCTTGTAGCGAAATGTCCTCCGATGTCCTCCAATATAAAACTAATTGTCCACATTGAAGACATTCATTAAGTTCGCTTTAAGTTCGCAGTTAAGAATTAGGTGTGGTATTTCCGGCACAATCGCCAAATTTGCTGCAGTGCTTCTTGGCGCTCGGTGTGGACGTTTACAGCTCCTTCAGGTCCCGATGGCGCGTCCCTCGTCCGGCAACGTGCGTGTCCTTCGTCTGTATAGCCCCAGTGTAGCTCTCCTGGCCTCGTACTTACCGTAAATTGTGTTTGATATTACCACAAATGGCTACAGAATGAGATGGGCAACGTACGCGTATGCTGCCGCGTGCGTCCGCAGAACGCCAAGGAGCTCACGATGGCCTCTGCCCAGCGCTGCGTCTTCACTGAGAACGAGACCATCGAAGTCAAGGTGGGGGAAGATAATACAGCGCTTAAATCGCTACGGATTATACCAAGAGCTCACTTAAAACGTATCTATTGTAGACAGCTGAAGGAACCCCGCAGAAGTTTACATTTGACCACGTTTTCGGAGAGGATACGGACCAAAAAATGGTCTTTGAGAGCGTAGCTCAGCCTGTAGTTCAAGGTACAACAACTTCGTGTTCTACTTTGAATATACACTGTTTAACAGCGCTGTTGTTGTAAATGGACAGATATTATGGCTGGATACAACGCAACCATCTTCGCTTACGGACAGACGTCTTCAGGTAAGACTTACACCATGGAGGGGGCCAATATCGACCACCCGGAACTACAGGGTATTATTCCTCGAACGGCCACGGAGATCTTCAACAACGTCATGAACGCGGACGAGAACATGGAGTTCATCGTGAAAGTGAGCTACATTGAGATCTACATGGAGCGAATTCGCGATCTCTTGGATCCGTACAAGTCCAAGGTTAATCTACAGGTCCGAGAGGATGCACAGCGAGGCATCTTCGTCGAAGGAATGACGGAGATGTGTGTGACCAGTGACGAGGAGCTGCTGGCTGCTATGCGAGCAGGTGCAGCTAATCGTGCCGTGGCTGCCACAGGAATGAACGAGGGGAGTTCTCGTAGTCACAGTGTGTTCATGGTGACGTTGTTCCAGCGAAATTTGGAGAACCAAGCCACGAAGGCCGGGAAACTGTATCTGGTGGATCTTGCCGGTTCTGAAATGGTGCGCAAGACTGGTGCAACGGGCCGGCAACTTGAAGAGGCCAAGACGATTAACAAATCACTATCAGCTCTGGGAATGGTCATTAATGCGCTCACAGACTCGAATATTACGCACGTGCCGTACCGAGACAGTAAATTGACTCGCGTGTTGCAGGAATCGCTCGGTGGTAACTCACGCACAAATCTCATCATCAATGTCTCTCCGAGCAGCTTCAACGCATCGGAAACGATCTCTACGCTGCGTTTTGGTATGCGCGCCAAGTCGATCAAGAACAAGGCAGTGGTGAATGAGCAGCGCAGCGTTGCCGAGTATGAGGCGCTACTTTCTGCAGCGGAGAAGAAGATCGCCAAGCAGAAGACGTATATTATTGCCCTTGAAGCTAGACTGGCGGGGAAAGAAGTGTCTGATGGGGCTCGTATTGAAGAAATTGCCGTATCAGGCGACTCGCAAGGCACAGGGGAGTCTGATAGCGCAGTGAACTCGGCTAGCATTGAGTTGGACTTGTCAGGTACTACGGCAATAGAAGCACCACCGTCACCTTCGGCCCGTGCAGGTCGCGCGCTGGCAGAGCTTCAGGAGAAGGTGACCCAACTTGAAGAAGAGCTCGCAGAAGAAAAACAGGAGTCAACGCGACGTGGGGAAGAGATTCGGCTGCTCACGGCGAAGTTAGAGGAGCATATACAGGCGCTTGACACGCAGCGGGTGCTGTCGGAAGAACTGCAGCGAGTAAAGGAGCTCCAGGAGAAGACGCTTGAGGAGAAGATCCGCCAGCGGGAGACGTTATACGCAGAACTGCGCACTGACTTCGACCGACTTAATTTCGATCACAAGGAGCTGCTAATTCACTCGGAGACGATACAAAGCGAATACGACGCGTTGCTGCAGGAGATGCCTACACAATCCACGGCTGGTGGTGGCAAGTTGGCGGCTGCAGCGGAGAAAATTGCCCATTCTACCGACGATTCGTCTCCAGAGACTGGTATAGAGAGTCAGGAGCAGAAGTCTGGAGATGAAACTCCAAGTGAGAGCACAGAGGGCTCTGAGTCACAGCAATACGCGGATCTGAAGACCAAGTATACAGCACTGGAAGCAGAGCTAAGGGATTACGAGAAGGAATACCTGGCGCTGAAGAACGCGACGGACCATGAAAAGGCCCGTCTCCAAGAGGAAATCGATCGCAAGACGACGCAAATCCGGGACCTTGAAGCGCATGCCGATCGTGCTGGTGCCTCGACCGGAGAAGGTGGTTCGACTCCCTCTTCACCCACAGGAAGTACCAGCGGCATGTCGGCCCGTGAGCGACAGCACATGCGCTCTATCCAACAGAAACTCGAGCAGCTCGTTGCCGTCCACCGGCAGTTGCTGCGCAAGTACGCGTCGCTTGAGCTGGAGTTGTCAGAAGCCAAGAAGAAACTGACATTGCGCGACGAGAGGATCAAGCAGGTGGAGGCGAACAACCGGATCATGGCCGGAAACATGCGCGCGCAGGCCGAGAAGCACGTGGAGGAGCTCACGCATCTGCGCGACCAAATTGCTGACTTCCGAGGAGCTCAGCGCTCGCATTTCGAGGCGCAGCTTAACCACACGAACGCTGCTCTTGTTGCTGCAATGGGAAGTGGAGACACGGGAGTAATTAAGACTCTACGTGGTGGGTCCATCTACGGTGGCGACGGTGTTATCCGACCAATTCGTGGCGGTGGACGACGCAAAACGCAGTTGGGTGAAGCAGCAATGGGCACAGTCGGGACCTCTGGGATGACTGCGGACTCTGGCGTGCCGTCTTCAGGCTTCTTGACTCGTCTATTCGGCAAAACAAACTAACTCACGAGTCGAAGGATGCGATAGTAACGGCCATCCCGTCAAGTTGAATACTACTAAAAGTTGCCTTGAAGTTGCCTTTTGTGTAGCCATGTTGAGAATTGCTACATTTGTACATACATTCTTCCAGTCAATCGGTTTTCGCAGGTAATGTAAAACATTTGCATTTCAATGGCTAGCAATTCACAAATCGGAGTTCAAAGTAACGATGTCGGCTGTGTACGATGAGGTGGAGATTGAGGACATGGAGTTCGACGCCGAGGAGCAGGTGTACTACTATCCATGTCCGTGTGGCGACCGCTTCTGCATCGACCTGGAGGAGCTTTACGACGGCGAAGACATCGCCACATGCCCGAGCTGTTCGCTGACCATTCGCGTGATATTTGAAGAGGAAGATTTACCAGAGCTCAAGGAGGACGACGAGTGAGCTGATATGCAAAATGACGTGTAAATTAAAGCACCGAGCCAGTTGAATTGTACTCACTTTTGCTCCAAGTTGCTGAATAATCTGGAGTTTTGTATTGCGCTGTGTTGGAAGAAGCTTAGAACTACAGTACAGCTAGTGTAGAGCTGTCGTATAATGTGGCGTTAGTATTGATGATACTGGCAAATCACCAGTGGTGATAATGCAGTTCCTTAACATATTTGGAGAAGGAAGCGAAGCTCTCGACATGCCAATCTACGGAATGCATATTCACTCCGTTTTTGAGGCAGTGTACACAGTACACCAAGTGAATTGCCGGAAGTACATGTTACAGCTTGAGCTACTCAAGTTGAGTAGTTTTCGCCATGGGGCACAGTACTTACTTGGCGGATTGTTGAGATCTCAAATGAACTTCAATTATCTTGTACCGGTAAAGCAATTATATACGCCATCACTACTATCAGTATCTCTTATAGTGAACGTTGCAGCGATCCATGTACAGTGTACCCGTACATGTGCTGCACGATGAGAAAATGAGCAGGGGCCAATTGCTGTGCCATGAAGAGAGGATTTGCTTCCAAACAAACGTTCGTGGGTGCCTTCTTCAGTGTTGCATTATGCATGTTAACGACACTCTCGTTTGGAAATCACAAAAGACTGTGGTTGCACCAAGTTTCACTCATTCCTTCCGGGCTCAATCCTCGACGTGGGGTTCTTGATTAATGTACCAGCGCTACAGTACATGAAGTACTGGTAATCACGAACATGAACTTCGGTTCTTCACGTTACGGCGGTTGTCAAGTTGATAACACATCTAGAGATTACAGTGTACATGAACAGCAAAGTTGACCTTGGTATGAGCAATGGCGCCTGTATCACCGGGGGTAACTGCAGCAACCAAACTTGAAACATAGTGTAGGACTTTACCTGGTAGCAGTTTATCCGTGATGGAATCCTCAAAAAAATTTTGTGTCTTTGGGCACGAGAGCTTTCGTCCTTGCTCAGCCACAACAAGAAGGAAATCACCTTGTCACTGACAATGTCAGTGTTCCGAAACGTGAGGCATACGGCCGCCTCATAAACTATGAACTGGCATTCGCGGAGCCGTAAACTTTGAGTCAGGGTCCTTGAATGTAAAAGCGGTAGCACTGCAATACGGGGACAAGTCTGACAGATCCCTGTTGTCTCTCATGTGCCTCCTCGATGGAATGACAATTCATTCCAACCATCGCCATTTCATATTTTCCTTGGTTCTGGATACCCTGCGACCAGTATGAAGTTTTTCTCTTCCGTCTTCGCAGTTTCGCTACTGGTAGCCAGCGCTCTCACCGTCGATGCAGGAGCCACTACCCAAGTCTCGGACAACTGCGACACGGGGTTCTCCCAGACCGGCGGAAGCTCCAAGTCGAACGGCAAGCATGGAGTTCCCATTACCAAGAGCGGCTTCAGTCAGACGGGTTCAAGCGCCACCGAGGGCAATCCCAACCAGGACAGTCCGGACCAGAACAATCCTGGCCAGACTACTCCAGATCAAAACAACAGCTCGGACGGATCTGGAGGACAGATTCCTCCCGTTCTCAAGGGTGACTGCCTTCTCACTGGAGACTACATCAACAACACGGACGTGAGGAATTGCCACAATATCATCGTCGACAACCTCCGGGTACCTGCCGGCGTGACGCTGAATTTCACCAAAATCCAAGATAACGCCACTGTCTCGTTCCGGGGCGTCACCACCTTCGGCCAAATGGTACGCCAGTCTAACGATCTCTGTTGCATTTTACTTACTAATTATCACCTGGTTGCCCTGTAGCTGTGGGATGGCCCTCTAGTCAAGCTCCAAGGAAACAACCTCACTGTCACTGGTCCTGGCACGCTCGACGGCCAGGGAGCTTGGTACTGGCCCCAGGGGCAAAAGGTCGATAAACCAGTCTTCTTCAAGCTCAACAGGGTTGTCAGCTCGACGCTCTCAGGCTTTACTCTACTCAACATGCCCTACCGAACCTTCAGTGTCGGCAACTCCAACTACACCACCATTACCGGTCTCACCCTCAATTCGAGCGCTGGAAACGGAGTCGCCAAGAATACAGACGGCTTTGATCTAAGCAAGAACGACCACATGACGATCACCAAGAACCGCATCTACAACCAAGATGACTGTCTTGCGATGCAGTCGAGCACCAACACTCTGTTTAGTTATAACTATTGCTGCGGATCACACGGGATCTCTATTGGATCCCTTGGTGGACCGGAGCAGAACTCGTCCACCACAGTTGACGGACTTACTGTCACAGGCAACACGATCGTCAACAGCACAAACGGCATCCGGATCAAGACTATCATCGGCCTTAAGGGTCTTGTCACCAACGCAGTGTACACCAACAATAAGTTGGTGAACGTCACGAACGCCATTGTGATGCACTCGGACTACAACAAGACCAAGGGTGGCTACGCTGGTACGCCAACGAGCCTGGTGAAGATCACAAACATTACTATCGACGGGCTCAAGGGATCAGCTAAGAATCTGTACGACATCGTGGCCAACCCAGACGTGGTGTCGAACTGGAACTTCAAGAACTTGGATGTTACGGCTTCGAGCAATGGAAACTGCACGGGTGAGCCCAGCAATATTCAGTGCTAAACAGCAATTACAACGTCTTCCCAAAGATACGAATGCAGTAGGAAATGATACGGCCGGGGTTTTCGGCTTGCCTACCAGAGTTACTACTACAAGTGTAGTAGCTCTTCAAGTTTAATTAACTACGCGTCATGAGCGCTGAAAAGAGAGAATTTGTCTAGCTTTGCTATGATAGGGAGAAAAAAGTGCCTCCTTCGCACGACTCGTAACACTCTAGGTTGGAATTTAGTTTGACTTTCAGAAATGGTTCCAAATTTTGGAATTAGTTTTAACAAGTTTCTGCGAAATCAATCCGGAATAAGTTTTACCAGATTTATGAAAACATAGTTTATAAATATAAAAGGATATTTAGTTAAGCGGTTTTTTATTTGACCATTTTGATTGGTTGAAAAGAATCGGTGTCAAGCGACTATCGACCGCACAAGCCAAGCTCAAGCTGCAGACCTGACCGACATGAGTGACGCCGCCCCCATCCGCGACCCGCGCGAGCCGCGCTTCCCCGTCATCGTCAAGCATCCGACCTTCGACGACATCAAGGAAAACTTCAGCGTGGGCGACTACACGCGGTTTCTGGGTGTCAGCGCCCTGTCCTTCCCGGCCGGCTACGTCTTCGGTACGTGCAGCGACCTCTGCGGTCATTTATCGTCAACATTACAGCTAACTCGCTATGATTTAACCTCTATACAGGCATGAAGCTGCACCGTCACGTGGCTGTGCCGTCTATGGTGGTTACCGGAGTGCTGGGCTCGCTCGGAGGTTTCTTGTGGGCCTTCCAGAACTCCTCCTTCCGTCTGCAGGGCTACAAGGCCAACCCGGTCGAGGTGCAGCAGTACATTACCAGCAAGCAGGACTAAAGTTCGAAGGTTTGATTCGCTACGAGGTTCTGCTGTACTCTGAAGCAAGGGAGTGCTTTACACATGTTCACACAGCCATAAAAATATAGGCCATTTGTGCCTTTTAACAATGACCCCAGACGATGACTTCAGCATTTTAGCAATAGGCAGGCATGGCATGGAGTAGCTTGGCTGAGGAAGCGCAGACAATGAGCCTATACGCCGGATTCCGGTGGTAACTTCGCGACTACTACCGTTCTACTCATGTCCTAAGACGCATTGGTGAAAAGTAACACCACTTCATATTACTACATTACAGCTTTCAAAAAGTAACACACGACAACCAATCGCCCTCCTGCCAACCAAACAGCCCAAAACCATTTAGCGAATCCCCTCGACGAGACCATGGAGCACGTTGACCAGGTACCTACGCTTCTCCCTCTATAAGAGACGAGAGCGAAATGATTTCAGGCAGCAAGTGGTAAGCGGATGGCGTGTAACTGGACGGAACTGGTAGGGGGCGAGAGCGAGTCTCGCTGTGAGGAGGTTGGTGGCTGATTCTGTGAAGGCACTGAAGGCGCTGGCTAGCTAGTTGGTTGGGGTGATGGCCCACCAAGGCTGTAATCCACACACTACGATCACTCTCTTCATCCAGAGTGATTGTCGAGTCTCAGGAAGAGATGGACACTTTTTCCTCTTCCTGTGGACTGCGAGACCCGAAACGAACTGTTTCAACCGACTCATCATCGGCAAAAACCCTTTTGGACCTCTGGAGGTTTCTACACAGACGCTGTCTGCTGCTTTTTTCACTGCAGAGATCGTTTGTCTCTTTGTTCCTGTGTCTTGTTAATCAATTGCTATAGTTTCAAGACGACTGACAGTATTATCTGCTTGTCAAATACAGACCGAGAAGGCTTACCAGAAGCAGCAGGGCGTCTTCCTTGCCAGCAAGAAGTTCGCCGGCAAGAAGAAGGGCCCCCGCTTCTACAAGGAGGTGGGCCTGGGCTTCAAGACCCCCAAGAGCGCCATCGAGGGCCAGTACGTGGACAAGAAGTGCCCGTTCACCGGCAACATCTCGATCCGTGGCCGTATCCTCAAGGGTGTCGTCCTCTCGACCAAGATGAAGCGCACGATCATTGTGCGTCGTGACTACCTGCACTTCGTCAAGAAGTACAAGCGTTTCGAGAAGCGTCACAAGAACGTGGCCGCCCACCTGTCGCCCGCCTTCCGTGTGAAGGAGGGTGACGTCGTCACCATCGGCCAGTGCCGCCCGCTCGCCAAGACCGTGCGCTTCAACGTGCTGGAGGTTGAGCCTGCTTCCGAGACGAAGCCTATCAACGTGCGTAAGCAGTTCCGTCAGTTCTAAGTGCTCGTGCTTGAGCTACTGACTGGTTGGGTATTGGGCTGTAGAAGCAGCATGAGCTAAGCTATCGTCAATCCAATGCAACTCAGGGGATTTCACACCAGTTTCATTATTACCACGTTCATTTTTTCATTGTTTCGTCTAGCGCACTGCTTTGAAGACACTCAGTTCGTCCTCGAACTCGTCGTCTCGCTCTTCTGACAGCAGGAAAGAGCTCAAATCGTTCGGGTACTTTTGCGGCTGCCCAAGGAGACTCAGCAGCACCGGAAGCAACACAAGACCGTGGAAACACCCCAGAACAACGATACCCAAGTACATCCGGAAGAAGTACACACGGAACAACATGGACGGCGCGAAAGCTAACACACCGATACCGCAGAACTTGGTCAGCGTGATACCCGAGAAGACTGATGCACCAACACTGGTCAGAGCGTAGCGAGTGTGGTCATTGCCAGTTGTTCCCAGATGATGCCTCCTCGAGAACGAAAACTGATGAGCCATGTGCACGCAGAACTCAACGCCAAGTCCGATACAAGCGAGCAGGTTCACCACCGATACGGCATTAATGGACGTCTCGGCACCGGGGCCAGCAAGAACATTCCACAGGAAAAGGAAGCCTAATTGCGAGAAGGCCATCGACAGCACGCACAGGGTAACCACAGCAGTCAACCGCAAACTTCCATCCATGAGCACGAAGACCGCGCCAAAGACGACAGCCAATGCCAGCAACACGCTCTGTAGCGCCACTCCCTGGATATAGGTGTACTGCTCTTCGAACACGAAGACAAGGGCGTACGGAAACGCCGTAGCAGCACGACCAGCGCTCCACTGACTCGTCACATCGTGTAGATAGTAGTTCGAGTTCACGTACATGGACTGATTGCGAAGCGCATTCAGCTGGAATCGCATCCGAGAGCCAACGATGGATAGTTTAGCATCTTCACTTCTGTCATTCGCCTCTGGTTGACTGAAAATGATATCGCCTTCGTACTGGGCACCGCAGAGTCCGAAGTGCTGGCAGCATGTCGAATCGATTGAAATACGAGTAAAATTCTTCACCAATGGGTAGAACAGCGAGTTGGGGGTAACATTCGCAGTCGACAGAGCGCCATATTCATACTCAGGTGCAAGGAAAACCTCGCTTTCCATATTATCAATCCCAATGTTTGCGATCTCATACGGAAACGGATCCATTGGTTGCACTGGACAATCACAGAGTCCCTGATTGATTTTGTCTCGGAGGAAAAAACGCATTTGGCGCCACTGGTTGAACGTATGCAGCCACGAATACACTGGTAGCTGGATGTACTGGCGAAGACCCGAGAGTTCGTCCAAAAGCAAGTTCACATCTTGCTGTAGTTGTGCGTCGGTATAATCCACATTGTTGTCCAGAACAACATACGCTGGAGGTCCAGCCTCACCAAGAGCTGTCTGTTTCTTGAAGAATTCGTGCAGGTAGAAGTCCGTAGGCACAGCAAGCTCTTGTTCGAGTCCGAGAGGTAATTCCGACGAGCCAAAGGCGCTCAGCGTCACCATTGCCAGCGCAGTCACAAGTACAAGAACCTTCGTGGATCGTCGTAATAGGAACGGAATGTACGACTTCTCCACGAAACGCTGAATGATCCCAACATTACTTGAACGTGTTGGAGCGTCTCCATCTTCATTGGTGTCATCAACAAGCAAGTCGTACTGATAGTGAACCTTCGACTCAATTCTTCTTTTGCCCCTGGAAGGTGGGGTGAGGGTAAGTTTCTGTTTGACCCACGGAAAGAGATCATATCTTCGAGCTCGCACGCGACGTGCATCCAGAACAAGCGCCGAAGCAAACCACGTCATCTGAAGAGCAAAGTCCGCGGCGACTGCCAACGCAGCGACAACACAGAAGCTCGTCAGCGCAGGAATTCGCGTGAGAGCACCCACCAGAAACGCCAGCGTTTCCGCTATTGCTGCTACAACGATAGATGGTCCCACATTGACCATTGTTTCCCCCATAACCTGCTTCATCATCAGCAACTCATCTTCAGCTCGATCACGGGTGTTGCGTCTGGTATTCGCCAAACCACGCAATGCCGCAAGACGATCAAACTCATTCGTTAGGATAAACATATTATCCACGCCGATGGCAAGGACCAAGAAGGGGACAACTTCAAGCGTGATCATCGTAACTTCCATCTGAAGAACCGCACAGCTCACGCCCATAGCAGCACCCAGCGATAGCAACACGATCACGATCCCTGTAAAACCGAGTCCAAAACGAGATTGCACTGGATTGGTGAATTTACCCAGCGATGCCGACACGTAGAAGAACATTACCAAGTAACTCACTACCACAATGAATGCGTTTTGTTTCGTCTGCACCACCAATGAGTCTGCAACTGATCGTCCCGCCATGTACGTGAGTCTCATACCGTCAACGCCGGCATCAGCCAGCTCCTGGTCCTCTATACTGTCCCAGATGAACTCGTCATTGCCATTTCTCCTTGAAGGGTTCAAGGCTTCTGCAGATTCCTGTGCGATCTTGAGAAACACCTCTTTCTCCCAGATTTCAGCATATCGTGTGTACGTCTCGTTCTCTGGATTGTTATTCAGAAGAAAAGTGACCATTAAGGCCTCAGCTTGTGGTGTCGATTCCCCACATGGGTCTGGGTTCTGATGACACTCATCTCTGCTTAATCCGCCAAAAACCACCTCCCTCATCACTGGGACGCCGTTCTGGTCCATACAGGGTGAGTGTTCCTTAAGCTCCACATCTGTCGTTTGGCAGGCGGTTGTGAGTTTAATGTCTGGGTCCTGTTGAAGTAAAGTGGAATTGGTGAGCCAGTACTGGAACGGACTGGTGACCAAACATCCTTTTCCCTTAATTGGTCGATAGCAAAAATCCTCCAACCGCAACGTCACGTTCGCCTCGTCCTGACTGTAGACAACGGCATCGGTGATCTGAGTCTGCACTTTGGCCATTTGCAGCAGGAAGCGACGCTGCACCAGGTCATGGTTGGCGTCACACGTCGCAGATTGTACCAAATCTGAGTCTGAGTCAGATTTTGTGTCGCCCTCGACGTAGAAAATGAGCTGCTGGATGCGGAAAAATGGTCCGAAAAGCTCATCGAAGCGTAATTGTTCCCGAGCTGCGACGCTGTCAGGAGGCACCCAGAGCCCCTGTGGGTCCGTCTGCACCTGCATATTAAGCAGCCCAAGACACAGCACAGAGCTGCAGACGAGCGCAGACAGCGCCATTAGCACGGGGAACTCGCTGCAGAGCGCCCCGAGGCGGTAGAAGACGCGCATCAGACTTGAATCAGAGAGGGAATGATGGAGATTGAAGCTTCGAAAAACACAGATTATTGGCCAATGGCAAGAAAATAGTGTGACCACATACAAACATCAAGTAAATGGTTGAAGTGGCGGCTTGACCTACACACCACTGGAGACCAAAGCACACGTGCAACTTACTCCTGTGGTCAGGATGACAAAATCAATGGAGATCAAGCAACCAAAGACAACTGGGGGCTTTTGCCCTAGGAGATCGTTCAGCAAGTTGCAGTCTTGACGTGCGCTCGTCCCTTGGAAAACTGGCGACGCGGTGTCACCCACCTGAAACATAGCCGGGGCTTCTATGACTTGGTCTCACTATGCTGCCTGATCCCTCTTGACAAGCATGGCGCTCGTCTAGCGGCAGTCGAAGGTCAGTCTGCAAGTCTCCTCCATCAAGACACAGCGCAGTAATAAGGTGGTAAAATGCAGAACACGCCGCCGTCCGCCTCCATGGCCAACGGCTCCTCCTCCTTCCTACGCAAATCCGGCCACCTGTACAAGAAGACGGGGCTGGGGCGATCCTGGCGTCCGCGCTTCTTCTCCCTCGAAGGCACCGTGCTCTACTACTACAAGCGAGAGGGCGACTCCGTGCCCAAAGGCATCGTCGTGCTCACAGGCTGCCATATCCGCGCCACCAAAGACAAGAAGCTCTACAGTTTCCGCATTTCCCACCCCAAGACGTCCAAGGTCTACGATCTAGCAGCTACACTGCCCAGTCGCACAGAGAACTGGATCCAAGCGCTCTCACAGGCTGCTACTATGGCGCAGAACAGCTCCAGCTCAGGCTCAGGCTCCAGTCCGGGCTCCAGCCATCTGCTGACGTCCAACACATCCAGTAGTGACGTGCTGCAGTCCTCTTCGTCCCAATCGATGCTAGTGGATGCGTCCGTCACAGAGCTACTGAGCGTCCCAGGAGCAGTCCTTCCGGACCAGTATCGAGACAGGATGGAAGGGTTATTAGCAGAGTTTGTAGCCCAAGCCAGAGACGACGCGGACGGGTGGAAGTTCCAGACCGAACAGAGAGACGTCAAGGCTTACGTACGTCGCGCGTCCAGGATCGGAGCCTTCAAAGGCGTCGGATTCATCGCTCACCACCCGCAGAAGGTGCTGCAACTGGTGCTGGAACTGTCCAAGAGACACACGTTCGATCCGCAGCTACTGGCCACGCAGCGTGTGCACGTCTTCAATGACCACACGTGGGTAGATCATTTGACGTACAAGGCAGTTTTCCCGGCCGCAGCTAGAGATTTTGTCAATTTGACCCATTGGCGCGTGCTCAAGGACGGATCTATAGCTGTTGTGGCCACGTACGCGGACGAAGAGAGCTTCGTCAAGAGTCAGGAGCCGCAGGTCGTGCGTGGGAAAATCGTCATGGCTGGGTTCCTCCTCACGCCCAATGAAGACTACACAGGAGTCAACGCCACGTACATCACTAAAGTGGACGTGAAGGCAGGTATCCCGGCCGGTCTCCAAGCCAAGATGTTCATTAAGCAGGCCTTTGTTGTAGACGGACTGCGCAAGGCTCTGGATGAAGACGAGGCCCCTCGGCAGTGGGAACATGTGACGAATTCCACGCTTTTTGGCATCTCAACGACAGATTGCGTGGAGGATGAAGAGGAAGCGTTCTCAATGCGATCACAGTCGGCCGATGTCCAGGACCAGGAGGAAAATGACTGCAACTCCAGTTATCGTGCGAGTGTCGTTCCAGAAGAAGGCTTCCCTGTTGTTCCTGAAGAATATAGCGAGATCGTTGAGAAGGCTGTAGCCCGTATGGAAGCTGAGATGAACGATGAATCCGCCTGGAACTTCATTGGAGAAAAGGATGGCGTCAAGGCTTACACGAAAGTAGATGGATCTCTGACTGCAGCCAAAGGAGTGGGTTACCTACCGTACCACCCGCGTGCGATTTGGGACCAAGTGATTGATCCTGCTAAGCGAAAGCTTGTGGACCCGCAGCTTGCACTTGGGATGAAGCTCAAAGCCTTGGACGCTCAGACCAGCATCGATTACCTCGAGTACAAGTCCATGTTTGTGGTTGCTGGTCGCGACTTCTGTAACCTTACGCATTGGCGTGTGTTGCCTGGAGGAACAATCATTGTAGTGGCCCAGAGTATCGAAGTCCAGGAGTTGTGCCCGCTTAAAGAGCCTAAGGTTGTTCGTGGTGATTTACACTTGGGTTGCACCAAGATCGTGCCCAACGCGACGTACGACGGTGCTGAGGTGACTACGATGGTGAAAACAGATCTCAAGGGCAGTATTCCAGCGCGTATCGCTGGGAAGGCGGCGGCGGACCAGCCGTTCGTTATTTCCCGGATGGGTGAGGTGATCAAAGCGAGACGTGACCTCGCTCAAGTTGCAGCACAAGGGAAGTTAACCAACACGTGGTTTGAGCTTCCACGACGCAACAAGCGGTCGTCATCGGTAGGATCCGCCAAAAAGGGCTCTGTCGTCAAGAATGGAGTAAACCCGAAGTCTGTCTCAGTTTCTTCGGGCAAGACGTTGTCGAGAACGTCAGAGGAGAAGGTAGCAACACCGCAAAAGACCAAACCGAAGGTTGTAGCGGAATCTGTTGACGTGATGGACCTGTCCAAGGCAGGCAAGAACACCGTGAGCGATGTTGCCATGTACGCGATTCAATTCGGAGGTGCCGTTTTGGCGCTGAAGACTGTGGGTCTCCCTACTGTTTTACACTTAGCGCTGGTGATCGGGCTTATCTTATTCTTTGCTCTGAAGCTTCACCTTGGCCCGAGTCGTATGTCCCCACGAAGGAAAATGATGATTTCGACTTTCGGTCCTCCCGACAGTGGTATGATACTCGGCACTCTTCAGCTGGATATGACGAAGACGAACCAGTACATTGCAGAGCGACGAAAAGACCCCGAGTGTCATCTTACGATCACGCACATTGTGCTGCGCGCCCTCGGTGAGGCTTTGAGCAAGGCCCCATCAGTAAATGGCCACTTGGTGTTCGGCAGCTACTATCCGGCTCCTACTGTGGATGTCTCGTGCTTGGTTGCCATGGGGGCTGGCAAGGACCTCGGTGTGTGCCGGCTCGTTGAGATCGACAAGATGACGCTGCAGGATGTCTGCAACCGCGTGCGTGGCGAAGCTACCAAGATTCGCAGCGGTAAGGACAAGGGCCAGGAGGATCGCAACAAGATCATGAGCGTACTGCCAACGTGGGCTATTCGTCCTATGCTCAACTTCTTCGGCTGGCTCGGGAGTGCGTGTGGCTTCCGTATCCCGCCGGTTGGTGTAGAGCCGTACATGTTTGGTTCCTGCATGGTGACGTCGGTCGGTATGATGGGGCTGGATCTGGCGTTCTCTCCTATCACTCCTTACTCGCAAGTGCCGATGCTGGTGACTATTGGGTCGATCATGGACAAGGCTGTCGTCCTGGATGGAAAGGTTGAAGTGCGCCCGATGCTGACGCTCACTACGACAATCGATCACCGCTTCGTCGACGGCTCCGAGGCGGCTCGCATGGCCAAAAACCTCAAGGCGTTCATCGAGGACCCGAACTTACTGGAGGCTGTTCCAGGCGCATAATGACAAGGCCCTTTACCTGTCTTGGGTACTTTTGCGTTAACGTCAATTCATTTCCTGTAGTTTTCCAAGTGGAAGAGAACTCGGTCGCACAAGTTTTATTATCAATACGCTTGATCTTTTTAAAGATCTTTAAAAAAATCATCTTTTTGTTGCTGATTGTATGCTCATAGTTGAGAAAACCGAGCTCGATCGTTCTTCCCGTCGTTCAAAGATCTGTTGGATCTCCTCCAGCTCCAATCCTTTTGTCTCTGGGAGTTCCTTCCAAAGATATGCAAAGCCAAACACTGCGATGGACGCATACAGCCAGAAAGCTCCATACACCGACAGCATGTCCACAATCGACAAGAAAGTGAACGAAACCAGCAAATTGGTGACCCAGCACACAGACGTCGCCATACTCAACGCGAAGCTTCGGACACGGAGCGGATAAATCTCAGCGTTGATAGTCCACGGCATGCAACCCATGCCACTGGCGAAGAAGGCGAGGTAGACGAACAGCGCGACAAAGATGACCCAACCGGTAGTTCGACTGTCAGTGGGGCAGGCTTGAAAGGACCAGTTCGAACTCGAGCAGGAGCCTTCCATAGTCGACACAGCGTTACCAGGCATGCACAGGTTCGTGTTGGTCACGGAGAAGATCGGGTCTGGCGAACCCTCGGAGCAAAAGCCACAGGCAGCGTTGGCCACACAGTCGAAGCAGGTTGAGACCCCTGAACACTCGCCAACACCTTTCACCATTGTCGACTGCATCTCCGCCGCGAAGAAACTCCCACCGAGAGCGACGAGTGAGAAGAAAACACCAGCCAAACTGCCGAGGGTAAGCAGACGACGACCAGTTCGGTCCACTAGATAAATGCCAACGAACGTGAAGATGAAGTTGCTGAAGGAGACGAGCGCCGAGAGCCAAATGGCCGTGGTAGGGTCCGTAAATCCTGCCATTTGGATGATAGAAGCGCCGTAGTACATGACGGTGTTGATACCGCAGAGCTGAGCTAACGCCTGGAGAAAGCAACCAAGCACCAATGCTCGGATGACTGCAGGAGACCGGAGATCGTCCCATACGTTGGTGTCTTCGTATCGATCGCGTTCTACCTCGTCCTCCACGTGACTGAATTCAGCGGAAACGTCCATCGTGCCTCGAACTTTAATGAGCGAGTCCCAAGCCTCTTCTTTCCGTCCTTTGCTCATAAGATAGCGTGGGGTCTCTGGGAGCACAAGGAAGCCGAGGAACTGCACAAACGCCGGAATAGCAGCTAACCCGAGCATATAGCGCCACCCTTGGTTCACATCCGCGAGAAGAGCATCTAGAACGCAAGCAAAGAACTGCCCACCAGTGACACAGGCGTTATTCAGCGATACTAATTGACCTCGAATATCCGGCGGCGAAACCTCAGCGATGTAGAGCGGCACCGTCATGGACGCGAACCCGATGGCGATCCCCACTACGAGGCGGCCGATGAGTAGCTCCCCGAACGTATGAGCACAAGCCATGAGTATTGACCCAGCTGTGAACATGGCGGACGACAGTAGAATCACGCGACGTCGCCCCAACACGTCGTTGCCACAGCTGCTTAGCGCTGCACCGACAATGGCGCCACCGACTGCAGCGGACACGACGCTCTCGCTCTGGAGATTCGAGAGATCGAAGACCTCGGGGCTTTTTAGCAACACCAAAGCCCCAGAGATGACACCTGTGTCGTAGCCAAAGAGGAAGCCGCCGATGGTCGAGCACAGGGTGAGGACGTACAGGTAGAGCGGATTGCCATCTTTTGGCAGCAACGGATCGCCTTTGGGCAGCAGAGGCGCGGACTCCTGCTCAGTGCCAGAATCAGATCTTCGTGTCGAGCATAGCTAGTTTCCTGTCATGTTGAAGCCGGTCGCTTGTGTCGGAGTCGGCGAATTGGGAAATGAGCTGGAAACCGACCGACGTTTTCGCTATCGATGCCGAGCGTCACATACGACGGAGCCAATGGCAAGAACACAACATGGGTTACAGTGCAAATCTCGGCGTGTTGTTCAACTGCACTGTCCAAGTTGGTCCAAGTCGGACGTGCACCAAAATTGGATAAGCACTGACAAAATGTCAGCGAATAGAATACCGCTGGAGGTGTTTCACGTGGTGTCGGGCTTACCAACGTATAGACATTATCACCACATTAGAACAAGCTTCTCCTGCAGAGTGTCAGTCTGGTATGAAGACAGCAATGTCGCAGTGATTTGCTGTGTCACGTTGGACGGTCGTCTTCATCACAACGTCGTTGGTGCTGCTGGAAGCATGCACTTTGTCAAAGGTCAATTGCAGCTTCAGCAGTACCAAAACGGTAGTTCTATTAGAGTGAAAGAGCACTACATGTACCAGGATCCACTGAGGCTCCTTCGAGTGGTCGTTTCTTGCGTGCTACATGCCATGAACTCAAAGCTAAGGTCCACCTAAGCACCGAGACAATAAAAGCTGAAGCTTCCAGTCTTTGTGCAGGTCGATCCACAGCGACAGTCGATCATTTCATACCTACTCGGACATGTAGCCATCCTTCTTGTACAAGTTCATGTCATTGACAAACACTCTTCATGGTTCAACTCTTCTCGACCAATCAGAGCTCAGCAGTGAGTCAGTTGTCGTCTGCTCAGTTGAGACTTTACCATGGCGGAGGAGACTAAGCCTCCTTCTTCCCCACCGACGCCCGAGTCTTCCACGAGCCCCAATGAAAGCGCAATCCACGACCGACAGCCAGCGTCTTCTCCATTCTTGTACCTCCTGACGCTCTGCGCTTCCATTGGCGGCTTCCTCTTCGGTTATGACACAGTCCGTCTACTACCCTGTTTTTAATTAACTGTAAAACCTATTAATTTATTTCTCACTCATACAACAGGGAGTGATCTCTGGGGCGTTGGTTCTGCTCAAGAGTCCGCAGGGATTTTCCCTCTCGAATGTACAGAGCGAAGCGGTTGTGGCTGCAGCAGTAGGTGGCGCCATCGCGGGCTCTGCACTCAGCGGCATTGCAAACGACAGACTCGGCCGCCGTCGGGTAATCTTGGTATCTTCAGCTTTATTTACGGTGGGGGCGGGGCTCATGGCTGTAGCGGGGGATTTCGTTGAGCTATTGGTGGGTCGGTTGATTGTCGGGGTCGCAATCGGTTGTGCGTCCACGACAGTTCCGCTGTACATTGCTGAGGTTTCACCGCCGCAGATCCGAGGCAGGCTGGTGTCGTTAAACTCGGCGCTGATTACAGGAGGACAGTTCTTTGCTAGTGTTTTGGACGCATTGCTGGCGGATACCCGTGGGGGATGGAGATACATGCTTGGGCTTGCAGCCATTCCGGCTATTGTGCAGTTTGTAGGGTTCCTGGTGTTGCCGGAGAGCCCCCGGTACTTGGTAAGTAAGGGGATGGAGGACGAGGCACGAGCTACGTTACTAAAGATCCGGGGTAATGGAGATATTGACGACGAGTTGGGACAGATCAAGGCTGAAGTGCAGGAATCCAAGCTGGAGTCGAATGTTTGGGAAGATTTGAGATCCCCTCCGGTAATGCGCGCACTCACACTTGGGTGCTTCTTGCAGTGTCTGCAACAGCTTTGTGGTATCAATACGGTCATGTACTATGGCGCTACCATCATCCAAATGGCCGGGTTTACAGACCCCACCACTGCCATTTGGCTTTCAGCGCTCATTTCGTTCAGTAACTTTATCTTCACGTTCGTCGGTATCTTTCTCGTGGAAAGAGCGGGGCGTAGACTACTTACTCTTGGGAGTTTGGCAGGCGTGTTCCTGTCTCTAGTCGCTCTGGGCGGAAGCTTTTTCGTGGCTGAAGAGGGGTCAGTGGAAGTCAAGGGCACGGGTTCTTGCACAGGCATTTCGACATGTTTTGACTGTGTGGCGAATGTTGCATGTGGCTATTGCTCGAACCTGGGAACTGACTTGTGTATGCCTGGAGATATGACTTCACCGTTACTTGGATTCTGTTCGGAGCCTGCGTGGACCTTTGATTCGTGCCCTAATGATCACCAGGGGGCTAGCTGGGCTATTCTATTGTCGATGTTCCTGTATCTGGCGTTCTTCGCTAGTGGAATGGGTTGCATGCCATGGACGATTAATGCTGAGATTTATCCTCTGCGTGTTCGGAGTTTCGCACTTGGCATCTCGACGTCTGTGAATTGGGTGTCCAATCTGCTCGTTTCTTTCACGTTCCTTTCGACTATCGATGCTTTAGCACCATACGGAGCGTTTTGGCTGTACGCATTGGTCTCGTTATTCGGATTCGCGTATTTGTGGCGAGAATTACCAGAGACCAAAGGTCTGGAACTTGAGGAGATCCAGCGAATATTTGCCAGTCGGGTTAAGTACTCCGCTCTAAGTGACAAGGCTGCAATCTCAACGAAAAACACAGATACTCAGGACATCCAGGAAGCTCAGGACACTTTTGCTGCGTGCTAAGCGAAATCTAGGAACTACTGTAGTGTACAGTACTTCTATGACAGGTATCGAAAATCCATCAAGCTCTTCTTCGGGTTGCTTGAGAGTTGGATGACAGGGGGTGCCTCCTAGTATCCGTCTCCATAAGGCGGCGCCGCAACGATTCACGAGCTGTGGGTTTGTGGGACCTGCTCCGTTGCATGGTAGCTGAAGTAGAAAACAGTGTGGGGATACACTTCAGTCTGTATGGGGGTGGCCAGATCTCGCTCTTCACCATCAGAAAATGAACGCGTTACTGTGCTAGCAGAACTTTGGTCGTGGGTTTCTGGGATGGTAGCTGTGTGTGAAGTTACACTGGACGCACTTGCTTCATGATTGTCGGGGAATTGACCACCAGCGACAAGATGTCCAATCAGGGGGGAAGTTGTTGCATCGACATTACCCTCTTCACTTGAGATCGAGCTTTGACAGTGTGAAATCACAGGATATTCATGTCTAACTGCATCGACTAGCCAGCTGAACATCATGGTCTTCCTGGCTGCGGTGTTCTCCCACTGGTGACGCCCAAAGTCTGTTCAAGACTGCATTCTGTAGCTACAGGCTGATGCAGTCGGATGAGTTTACAATTTGTGGCATCTCGGATGTAAACCTTGGCTTGGTCAAGCTTTTCCATCATCACGTTTCCATCTTTCTCCGCCCTTTTCACATCGATATCAATGAAGCTAGCAGTCTGAAACCTCTGCTCTATCTCCGCTGTCATGCTGATAGCATCGACAATGGCCACGCGCCACATTTCGTATGTGACTTCATCGGGGGCCTGGAACTTGAAGGTTTTCTCGCCGTTCTGAAGGCAGAAGCGTAGACGATGGAGATCGCGTGAGCTCGGAGGCAAGAGATATGTACTGGAGTCAAGAAGGATCTGGTCGAGCAGAATACAGTCCACCTTCGAAAAGAGAGAACGGCGTCGATTGCGAGTGATGGAGAGAACTGCCACTTCGTTGTGCTTGGTCCAGTGATACTCGTAGCTTAGTCGAAGCTGTACATGTCGCCTGGAAGTGAGGAGAAGAGTTATAAAGTTGCAAAGGAAAGATATTGATTTCTGAGAATTGGACGTACCAAATGAGAGAGCACAACTTCAGCTTCAAATGCGCGCAGTCGAGAATGTCCATGCTGCCGAATTGAATGGCACTTTTCTTCTTGCAGCTACGGGTTGGTCAGTTGTTAAGGAGGTGGCCAAATTTGAAATGAGGGGAAGTGCAAGTGAATCAAAAGTGCTTGAAGTGATTCGCCAGATGTTTTGAGCCGGATAATCAGAGAGTGGGGTGTAGGATCTCTTTATCAGTATTTTTGTATGTCCGAAAGTACACAGAAGTGTGACATCGATCCCGACGACTCTGTAGACGAAAGATACGCGAATCAAAAGATCATGGAACGTTACAACGGTAACCTGTCTCGTTCTCGCTGCGTAGTATTGATTTAGACTCTAAAATTTAGAGCTAGAAACAAATGCATGCAGTTAGATAAGTCAGCTTTTCAACTCCAATAGTTAGAACAATGTTATGGGGGAGGGGATCACCAATACGCCATACAAGTACAATACTCCAGTGGTCACCATCATCCACACTCCTTTAATGTTTCTCTCTATTGTGATCTTGGCTCTCGAAAATATTCTGAATTGCTTCAAGCTCCAATCCTTTTGTCTCCGGTAACTCTTTCCACAGATAGACCAGTCCAAAAAGTGCGAACGATGCGTACAGCCAGAACGCTCCGTACGGCTCGAATATGTCCACGATTGTGAGAAATGTAAACGATACAAAGAGGTTAAACAACCAGTTCACCGACGTAGCAATGCTTAACGCAAAACTGCGAACGTGCAGTGGGTAAATCTCGGCGTTGATGGTCCAGGGCATGCAACCCATGCCACTCGCAAAGCAAGCCAAGTAAATGAAGAGTGTCACGAACACAACCCACCCAGCAGTATGGCTTTCTAATGGACATGACTCGAAGGTCCAGTTAGACTGTGAACAAGAGCCCTGGATCGCTACGGCTGGCGTTCCAGGTAAACACAAGCTCGTCGTAGTCAGCTGAGCATCCACGGATACCTTTCCTTCCGTGCAAAAACCACACGTTGTACTCGCGATGCAATCAAGGCAAGTTGAAAAATGCGAGCAGCTACCCACTCCAGCAGCTTCCACTGACTGCAACTCTGCAGCGTAAAAGCTCGCCCCTAGTGCTGTAAGAGACAGAAGGATGCCAATTAAGCTCCCAAGTGTGAGCAGCCGTCGGCCTTTGCGATCCACGAAATAAATTCCCACGAAAGTGAAGATGAAATTGCTGAACGACACGAGCGCTGAGAGCCAAATAGCCGTCGTTGGATCAGTGAACCCGGCCAGCTGAATGATCGTAGCGCCGTAATACATGACAGTGTTAATCCCACAGAGCTGTTGAAGAGCCTGCAGGAAGCACCCGAGTGTTAGCGCCCGAAGCACGGCAGGCGAACGAATGGCATCCCAAATATCCTCCTTCTCCTCTTCGGCACGTAAAATCTCCTCCTCGAAGTGGCTGCCTTCCATTTGAATATCATCGGTGCCTCGAATTCGCTTTAACGCTGCCCACGCCTCCCCCAGTCTCCCTTTACTGATCAAATACCTCGGACTCTCGGGTAGCAGCAGAAATCCCAGAAACTGTACAGTCGCTGGAATCGCCGCAAGACCGAGCATATATCTCCATCCATCCTCCACATCCGCCAACAGTGCGTCCAGCACCCCCGAGAAGAATTGTCCTCCTGTGACTAGCGCTGTATTGAGCGATACTAATCGACCTCGGATCTCCGGTGGCGACACTTCTGCGATGTAGAGCGGCACCGTCATCGATGCGAAGCCAATGGCGATCCCTACTATGAGCCTTCCAAACAGCAGCTCGACAAACGTCCCGGCCGCAGCCATGAGACACGACCCCATAGCAAACATGGCTGAGGACAGAAGAATGACAGGGCGTCGACCGAACGCGTGGTTGCCACAGCTACTGAGAGCAGCTCCAGCAATGGCTCCGAACACGGCGGCAGACACGACGCTTTCGCTCTGGAGATCTGTGAGGTGGAAAGCGCTTGGACCTTTGAGTAACACTAAGGCCCCAGAGATCACACCCTGGCCACAATGGTATCAGAATATTGATATTGCACAGTATTCCGTGAGGCTTCCCACTCACTCACCGTATCATAGCCGAACAGGAACCCGCCAAGTGTGGAGCATAACGTGAGTAGGTACAAGAGAGTCGAGTTCTGCTGTGGCTTCGTTACAAGTGGCGTGGCCTCATCGTATCTACTTACAGCCCCCGTCATGCAGAAGATCACTAAATAGAGAAATTGAAAACTAATCAGAACCTCTTTCGTAAGAATATTCCTATTTACAATATTGCTTTTGGAATGACAATAGTTATTTTTAGTTTTCGGAATAATGACAACGCCGACACCTCCGGGGATGGGGCTGGCTAATGCCGTGCCGGGCAGCGCAGCTAACAAGAACTCCCCGCACTTGCACTCAGTGGCCAGCAGTCTGCGCTCGTGTCTGGACGGGATGTTGCCGGACAACCTGCGCAACGACAGCGCCGCCTTTGAACAGCATTGTGCGTTTGGTTATTTGAGTGAATATGGGAATAATTTGAGTACAATCACTAATTATTTTGAGTACAATTATTGTCTGTAGTGACACAGCAAAAGACTCGACTGACAGCAGAGAAAAACTCCTGGCGCTTCGGCCTCAATTACCTCTTCGAGACTCTGAAGCAGCACAAAGACTGGTACGCGCGCAACCAGCAATTTGTGCAGCTCAAGAAGGACGTTAAGCGGTTCGAGTCCCATGTGGCTACTGTGAGGACAATTTTGGCTGAAAGTGTGAGCAAATTGGACCTGGAGGCAGGTCTCCGAGGGGCGGAGCTCGAGGGCCGAGTTGGGGCCTACAAGATCATGTTCGAGGTCACTAAAATTGTGTCCAATTTGAGTCGCCCGCTCGTCAAGTTGCAGATCCTCAAACCCAATGAATCTTCGCTGTCAATTTACTGCGACACTTTCGTGCTGGACATTGCTTTGTCTGGAGGAGAGGTACGTGTTGGAATTATTGGTAAATTAAAGTGTTAACATTGTTCTGTGGGCGTGTAGGGTGCGGTGGAGTCGGCGTCCTTGACGACAGTAGAGAAAGGTGCAAGACAATTATTGTTCTTCCACTTTTGCAGATTGTTGATACTTTGATGTTGTATTGAGCAGACCAGACCAGTCAGTTTCCGGATCGAGATGAAGACTTGTTGGCTTCGTTGAAGCTACTAGCGAACGGGGATAGTGCTAACTTTACGGTAAGAAAGTTTGATCGTCATGAATTACGTGAGTTTTAACACCTGTGTCGGTATGTTGTAGGACAAGCTCAACAGACTGATTAACCGTGCTGAACTAGCTGTCAAGTTCCCAACGAGTAAGTGACAAGAGGTTGCTCTTTAACCTGAGGTTATCCACATGACTCACACTGGTTTTTATTTGTCCTTCAGTGAACTTTGAGCAGCTTGAGCTCGAGCTGTATACTAAAGTCACGGAGGCATGTAGCCAGCAGGTAAGAGCAGATCACAAAGTCTACGTCCTCTACGGTCTCTAACTTGTCGATGTAGAAATACTGGACAGCGAAGCGCGCAGTGGAGGGTGTCCGAATTATGTTTAAAGACCCATACGCGTGCATTCCAGTGCTTGAGCCGCCACGTAAGCGCGTAAAGCTGGATGATACGCAGACTGTAGCTTCTTCTGCTGGTGGAGCCTCGGGAGGTGTTTCTGGTTCTGATGCAACCACAGTGGATGGTACCAACGCTGCCGACGACCTTAATGACCCGAATAAAGCAGTATCTGCCCACGCAGACGTGCTCCCCTCCCTGGCGAATGGCGAGTGGGCAGGAAGCATCAGCTTTATCGAATGGCGTGGCGAAGTAGCTCTTCATGTCGTCGGAGAGACCCCAGTCGTGATGGCAGGACAGCAGGCACGAAAGCTAGCCCTTGTGGCTATGCACCAGCACGCGGAGATGGCTGCCACAGCACCAACTGATGTGCACGAAGACGAAAAACTATTCAACGAGTTTGTAAGCTGGACGACTCCGGATGGGAAGAAGCCGATTCTTCCCCGCCTGCACTTCGCCAGGGACCGCAGTTTGTGCTCCGTTTTCCCCTCAAGGTCGTCGCTAGCAATGCGTCAGGAATATACGTTGACGACGAAAGAGATCTCAGGAGGCCTAAAGCTTCACTCCTTCCCCATTCCGGTACGTGATTGACTTCAAAAAGAAGTAGTTTTCGATCATTTAACTCTGTGTGTGTGTACAGTTGGCTAATGCCTCGATGGAAACGCTGGCGAACGTCTTTCAGATCTGTGGGAGGAGCTTGTTCTTCCACGCACTCGTGCTCTCGGCTTTTTGCTCACGGAGCAACACCTTTGGTGTGCGTATTCCTGCTGATAACGACGATGCAGTGAATGGTACGGTTCGATGTAGTGTCTTATCGATGCGGTATACTAATAGCGTACTTTGTGTTGGACCAAAGCTCGCATTAAGGTCGACGTGGCAGCTCCGGAGCGTATTACGATGAACACAGGAGACCTCCTGGGGCCTGGCAAGCAAGTGTTGATCGAGGTGAACACAAAACCTGATTGTTCACTAGAACTCAGCGTTAAGTATCAGACAGAGTCTGTGTCTTCCCTCCCTCTGGAGAACGCTGTCACCCTTCAGAAACTGTCGAACGCGTGCCACTCGATCCCATTGCTTACATACTACGCGTTGAAGCGTACAGTGCAAGCCAAGAATGGCCCTTCATCGGCTGGTGCTGGTGCTAACGGAGAAGACTGCAACGGAATTGCAGCGCTGGATGGCGACATGTCGGTTTCGATGAAGATGGAGGGGGAAGGCATGCTGCTGGACGAGATGGACATGTTCTAGACTTACCTCTGTAACGTGCATCGAATAGGGAGCTTACAACGAAAATGTAAGTGTGTGGATCTAACAACTATGGTTTTTGTCAATTAGCTTTTTCATGAACAGGAAGGATCTTTCTCGGTGCAGCTTGGGGGAGTTTAAAGCCTGGATTTGACCGCGTTCGCTCGACCTGAGCGACAACTTCTGGATCTGCTTGGTACACGCGGCCATCCACTCCGACAAGGAACCTCCACACAGAATTAAGGTGAGCTCGTAAAACGTGAAGCATTTATCAAGAAGAGACTTACCCTTCACTTGCGCTTTCCACGAGCTGACCGGTCGAGGCCATGTTGGCTACTGTCCGAGGCGACAAATAGGGAACACTAGCTGAATTGTTGTTGCTGGTGCGATTGCGCATGGCGTTCTTCTCGATGGATCCAGCGCCAACAGGGAGATGGAAGCCCCCACCGTATACTGGAGCCATCTGGAAGGGATTTTTGTTGCTGATCGGGCCACTTGGAGTCGATGGTTCTCGAAGCTGACTGTTGCAAGACAGACATTTCTCCCGATCAAGACTGGGTAGCATCCCCGATCTCTTCTGACCGCTGTTACATCCTCCGTGCTGATGACCAGCTTGTTTCCCTGTGAGGAAGGCGCTGTCAGCGTAATTGAGGGATTTTTGAGCCTGCACGATGGACGCGTTCATGCTGTCCGAGAGGTTCTTGAGCAGCGCCAACATCTCGTCCTTGTCCGCCTTCGACTTGAGAGCAGAGAAGACGTCGTCGCGGTTCATCTTGATGTCAATGAAAGACCGCAAGTTCTCCACCTGTTGTCGAACGCGCGAGTCGTAGAGCACCTGCTCTTTGACTTCAAGGAGGTCCTTCTTGTCGGCTTTACTCTCGCTCAGATGGGTCACAAGCTGCTGCAGTTCCTGACTCGCACGCTTGAATTCGTCCTCTTCACCCAGTACAGAAGCCAGCGCCTTGTCGAGCTGATTGCAGATCTCTTCGTACTTGGACTCGATGATTTCGTCCACACGAGTGCGATCCGCCTTGTCCAGTAGCAGCCGCTGGACGTCTTCCACTGCACACGTGTTGTCGTCCAAGGTCCGACGAGTTTCGAGCATCATATCCTGAACGTTGCGTCCCTGTTTGATCATCTTGTCGGTGCAGTCCCGTAGAGCGTCGTCCTTCTTCTTGTTCTCCTTCTCCAGCGATTCCATCCACATGGCCAGCGTTAACTTATTGTGGAGAATATGGTCCGAGTCCAAGAAGAGCTCCTTCTGCTCCTCGTTCAAGCGGTCTTCGATCTTCATGGCGAATTGTTTCGTCACTTCCTGGTCTTCGCGGATCACGTTAAGCTTCTGCTCGGTCAATTGGACGAATTCACTGTGCTCAGTGTTGGCCTTCTCGACGCTTGCAGCCACGTGTTGCACTTCTTCCCGGGCAGCGCGTACTTGCACGGCGACGTCGTCGATCTCCTTGAGCTGTTCGGCCTGTTTGATCTGCTCGACTTCCAGTTCGTACACTTTGGTGTTGACGTCTTCCACCTGCCCCTGCACGGTGATGAGCTTGGAGTTGACGCGCTCCACGTGCTTTGCAGTGTTGCGAGCTTCTAGCTCCATTTCGGCCATTTTGTCCCGCAGTCGGTCGAATTCGTCCACCATGTAGCGCATGGCTGCCGTCTGCATTCGCAGCGCCTTGACTAACACTTTTTTGGACACACGAGGCTGCTCCAGGTGCGTTTTCCCTTCCAGTTCCTGGCCCAGTTTCATCCAGACATCGGGAGTGCCGAGTCCGATGGAAGTCAGTGATGCATCCACCTCATTGCGCTGCATAGTGCTCGACTTGGAGAAATGTCACGACAAGAACGAGTTCTTTCAAGTATTTTTACCAACTACAGATCCTAAAAT
Organism: Phytophthora capsici; assembly: GCA_030324255.1. Classification (NCBI taxonomy): domain Eukaryota; phylum Oomycota; class Peronosporomycetes; order Peronosporales; family Peronosporaceae; genus Phytophthora; species Phytophthora capsici. Next base: position 1,182,542 of record CM059353.1, read on the forward strand.
GGGTAGTTTTTCACCTCCTTTGGAACGACAGAGCAGGATTCACTACGACGTGACAGCAGCGAAGCGTCCAGATGAATGACACCGAGGAGTTTCCCGAGAGAAACGACGTAGACTTGCGTCCATTTGGACATGGAGGCGACTTTGTGGACGATGTGGAGATTCACTTCTTCTCCGACCTGAGGGATGTAACTCTGGACCGGGATCGACGTGAACTCAAACGAGTTAAACGGAGGCCCCAGTTCAAGCTGCAGTAAAACAAAATCATCAGGAAAATATACCTCATAGTCAGCAAATACTTCCTTACCGCAGAAGCTGTCGACGATTCGTTCTTCTCCTCCGAGTTAAGTAACGAAAGGTCTTCCACCGCCATAATTTTCCTCTTGTCAATATCCAGAACGCGAGATACCAGGTACTCGATCTGCTTGGAGACTTTTTGATTCTTCGTCCTTGTCATCTTGTAGATAAATAAAAATTACCTCGTTAGTACTGGTAATCAAGATGTTTCGCCTACCGTAGGCGGCCTACGTACTCGTGGGCGATTGACGGCGATGAACCTGGCAACTCCAATCTCCAGATCATAACGACGAATACAGCCCTGCAAATTGACGTTAGCAAGCTACTAGCATATTCGATAAAAGCTGAAAATCCCATACCAGTAGCATTCTGCTATCCTTACTGTCACAGAGAGGGAAATACCCTTCCTTCCTGTGCGTACTCTACGAAAACAACCAGGTTAGTAACAATTCTGAGCTACCAGTGAGTTTCTACTACGAACCAAAGCTTGAATAGCCTCGTCGTAGGTTGTTTCTCGAGTGAAAAGCACAGGAATTGGACTCATGTGATCTTTTGCAAGTTTCTGACCGAGAATATACTCGTTGACGTCGTAAGAGACCGCTTTGAGCCCAGCCCAGTCGGCCACAATATCGTAGAACGAAGGGGTAACCATACTACTGACAAAATAGGCCACAATACACGAAATCATGACCGGTAGCATGTGGCTCAGTTGGCCAGTGAGCTCAAAAACAATCACCGCAGTGGAAACAGTTTGTGTAACTGAGCCAGCGAATCCAGCAGCACCAACGACCGCATAAGTAGCGGGGCTTTGTGTGGGGCTCCAGCATCGTAGCAGGATTTCCCCATAGAGTCTCCCCATAGCTGCACCCATCGTGAAAATTGGCCCAAAAACACCACAAGAGATTGGCGCACCACAAGGCAGTAGAGTTATAGTAAACTTGGCCACGATATAAACCATCAGGGCTGTTTGAATGGAGTCGGAGATATGTTTCCACTGCGGGAAACTCAGCTCTTGGTCACGAAATAATTCGTTTACCATAATTCGATCTGAAATCCGTAAGACACTCAAGGAGAACGTGATAGTTGCTGTGATAACACAGATAGAGACCATGTGGACTGCTCGACGCTTGAGAGAAAGCTTTGTCAGCCCAAGTTTTGCAAACGCTGCCATCTGAGCGACGCGCATTCCGCTCATCATTTTGCAGTACAATCCAGCAGCAAGCTAAGAGGAAAACAAGTTAGTAGTGGATTTCTCTACCTCGACACTCAATCCATAGATTACCCCGCTGAGAACGCCTAAGAAGACGAAAGCGAACATTTCCACGTCCAGTTCGAAACCTGAAAAATTGGTTTTCTCGAAGAGAATTTCGCTTTTCAGAACTGGTGCAATGCGAAACACCAAGAGGGCAAAAGAAGAGCAAATGATGCCTTCCCATAGACACTTGATCTCGTAGTGTTTGGCTGTAACCTCGATACTAAAGAGAACTGCGCCCACGGGAGATCCAAAACCAGACGTCACTCCGGCTGCTACAGCTGCAAGAGACAACAGTTAGAGTAAAAGGTTTAAATGCTTTCAAGAGTAGCAACTGAACCTGCTCGGATGAAATTGTAGTTTGCTTGACCGAAGTTCGCACGACGAAAGAGAGGGATTTTACCCATGAGGTACCCGATCATAGCCATAATCTGAGTGAAAGGACCGCCTCGTCCTACCGACAAACCAGAACTGGAACTAATTAATGTCCCCAGTGTCTTGGCCACTAAAGTTCGGAACGAAAGGAGATCGTCTGGATTCTGGAAAACCCCAGCAAAGAGTCCACGCATTGTGGGGATCCCAGATCCATCGGACATGGGCGTTATGAAGTGTCCACAACACGTTGAGACCATCCCAAAGCTCACACACCAGAGCACCCAAACAATAAACGCTCCGAATGAATAAGGTCCCAGTTCTTCCACAAGGTATCGTCGAGATTTTAGGAATGAACGCACCCAGTTGTCGAACAGGAGACTAAAAACAAAAGTTAGTTTTACCTCAACTGTCTAAAACATATTGTCATTTTACCCGTAAATGCCAGCTATCGAGCCAAGAATCATCAGAAACAGCCACGTAATGGGCGAGTTGGGGAGCTGTTTGAACAGTCGAAGGGTGCGTATACAGTATTTCCCAATACAAAATTTCTCCATCCGACGTCTTTCTTGCAGAAGGTCATTAAAGTGATTCACGGATGTGGCACGTTGCCACGTATCTGGTGAGGTAAATGTTAGGTCTCGCTATCTCAAGTTGTTGCTATGAACGTCTCACCGTAGTTGGCACGATGATTTCCGGTCATTTCGTACACACACAAAGTAGTTTTCGATCTACCCGACGGTTGATTTTGCTTTTCCTACGTCGGTTTCGAGTCAAAGTACTTCGAAGTAATTGAGTATTACTGGTAGTTTTGCTAGTGTCTATGACAATAGGATGGGAACCTCTTCTGTTCGCAGTTTGGTAAGTGACGAGTCGAGGTGAATAACACCGAGGAGTTTGCCGAACTTGACGACGTACACTTGTGTCCAGCTCGAGATGGACGCGACTTTGTGTACTCGATAGAGATTAACATACTCACCGACCTGTTAAAGAAGCAGTTAGAATTAATATACAAAACAAAAGTGCAAGTTTCCCAGCACCTGAGGAGGGTAACTCTCGACAGGGATCGAAGTGAACTCGTACTCGTCGAAAGGAGGTCCTAGTTCCAACTACAAACGAGATTTTCAATACATAGAAGAGCGACGATAGGCACTGTGTCTTTTACCATATTTGACGTCGAGGAAACGTCCTTCGGCTGGAACTTGAGCAGCGACAAATCTTCCACGACTGCACTTTTCTTTTTATCAATGTCGAGAATTTGGGAGATTAAATCTTGGATCCTTGTCGATACGTTTGAGCTCTTCCCGTCCTCCTTCTGCACGTTACAATCAATTAATTCTCACATCCAGATACTTCGAAAGTGAAAGTCGTACCCCACTGCGATGAATGGCAAGGAACCTCGCCACGCCAACTTCGAGATTGTAGCGACGAAGACATCCCTAGAAAACAAACATTTTAGATGAAAAATTGACTAATACCAAGAAAAAACTTACCAGAAGCAGCTTGTTGTCGATATTGTCACAGAGAGGGAAATACTCCTCCTTTTTGAACGTGTTCAGTGCTTGAATAGCTTCATCGTATGTCGTTTCACGAGTGAAAACTACTGGTACAGATCCCATATAGTCCTTCGCCACCCTTTGGCTTAGCACGTGCTCATTGAAATCGTAGCACACAGAATTCATACCCGCCCAGCTGGCCAATATATCGTAGATGGAAGGCGTGAGCATTCCACTCACGAAATAGGACGCGATACAAGCCACCATGACTGGAACCATGTGACTGAGCTGCCCCGTAAGCTCAAAGAAGATGACGGCAGTTGAGACTGTTTGAGTGGCAGATCCAGCGAAACAGGCCGCACCAACGACCGCATACGTCGCTGGGGATTGATTCGGGCTCCACACGTGCATCAGCGTTTCCCCATAGAAGCGTCCAAGTGCAGCGCCCATCGTGAACAAAGGACCGAAAACTCCACAGGAAAAGGGAGCTCCACACGGCAAAAGACTCGTCACAAGCTTGAGAACGAAGTAGATGAACAATGTCGTGACTTTACTGTCCGTGAATTGCGTCCACTCAGGTAAACTCAGCTCCTGGTCCCGGAACAATTCGTTGACCATTAATCTGTCCGAGACCCGCATGATTCCGAACGGGAACGTGAGAATAACTGTAGCCATGCAAATGGAGACGACATGGACTGTCCGTCGCTTAATGGAAGGTTTGGTAAGGTTCAGTCTCTCGAACATCCCAAGTTGCACGCTTCGTAAGAACAGAGCCATTTTGCAGTAGAGTCCAGCCCCAATGCCAGTGACGATGCCCAGCAACACGAACGCGAAGAGTTCCCCGTCCATATCAAAGCCAGTGAAAGTCGTGCGTTCAAACAGGAGCTCACTCTTCGTGAAGGTCATGATGCGGAACACCAGGATGCAGCACGAGGAGCAGATGATTCCCTCCCACAGGCACTTGACCTCGTAGTACTTGGCCGTCACTTCGATTCCAAACAAAACGCCACCTAAAGGTGACCCGAAGCTTGCAGTCGTCCCACATGCCACAGCTGCGCGAATGAAGTTAAAGTTCTCCTGTCCGTAATTCACTCGCTGGAAAATTGGGATTTTCCCCATCAAGTAGCCGATCATTGACATGATGTGTGTGAATGGGCCAGCGCGACCCACGGATAGACCGGAACTCGACGATAAAACGGTTCCAAGGGATCTGGCGACCAGCGTTCGGAATGACAGAGTATCCCCAGGGTTCTGGAAGACGCCAGCGAATAGTCCGCGCATTGTGGGGATGCCAGAGCCGTCAGAAGCTGGTGATATGAAATATCCACAACAAGTTGCGAGCATTGCGAAGCCAAGACACCACAGTGTCCAGAGGATAAAAGCAGCGAACGAATATTCCCCAACGGATTCAACCATATTTCGTCGAAGGATGAGCAGTGCACGGACCCAACTATCGAACAGAAGTCTGATAAAAAAAATTAGGTAGGAAAACGTGTTAAAGACTGCGAGGAATAGGAGTTTTACCCGTAAACTGCTGCCAACGACCCGAGAATCATCAGATAAAGCCACGTGACTGGAGAGTTCGGGAGTTGTTTAAACAACCGCAGCGAACGTAGGCAGAATCGCCCAACAGCATTATTTTGCATACGGCGTTCGCCTCGACTGAGTTTCTGGAAGTGATCCACAGAGTGGGCACGGACCCACGTATCTGCATAAAAACTGTCAGCTCTATTCCTTGAATTGGTTAGTTAGATGATAAAACTCACCGTAAGTTGCTTGCATCTTCGCCAAAATGAAAACTGAATGAAGCGACGCACGGCCGTTTAGCAAGATTTTGTTTGCAAGACACAAAAATAACAGCAATTCTTCCGCTACGAGCACGGCAGAATATTGCTCTGTCATTTCTTACTCCGAAGATCGGAGAGACCACAAGCGGACAGTTTTATCGTCGCTTGCACTGGCAATGACATTGGGATGAACAGGATGGCGAACCACCACATTCACGACACTCGCGTGGCCTTCCAGCTCTGCCACCAGCTTTCCACTATCTCGTTGCCAAAAGTAAATATTTCCGTCTACACAGCATATTGAAAAGCACAATTAGTACTACATGTAATAGAAGCTTGGTTAATTCCCCACAGCAAATCGTACCTTCACTTCCAGAGGCGACAAGCTCGCTGTGAGCTCCAGTGAAACAGGGGCGAAGTACGTATCTCTGCTCGCGAATCCCTCGGTACTTCCCAACAACAGAACCTGTTGCAATGTCGATGCACGCGAGTTGCTCTTGCTTGACTGAATTCACCAAGAGAAACTTCCCCGACGGAGAAACTGCAAGACATGACACAGGGCTCTCCGTTTCGAGAAACAGCTCGTCCGATTTGTGAGCAATGTCGTACACGCGGATCTCATTGCCTGAAGTCAGCACAAACACCTTACTCTCATGGGGGTGCACAACGACATCCAGTACTCGACGGCCGCTCCACTGGTAGGCTATAGATCCGTCGGTCGCATTCTGTTTCACACGACAGATACATTAGTACTTTAACAAGAATGGAGGCTGAGCAATGTCGAGTTGGTCGTACCCATAGAACCAGCGATTTATCTGCACTGCCACTCACGAACTGATTCCCACAGGGCAACCACTGCATCTTCGTAACCACCCCGTTGGGATGTTGGAAGCGCTTGTCACACCGCCCACTCATTCGATCCCAGAGCTGTATGGTACTTGATCTACTGCCACTGGAAAGCAGAAAGCGACTGTCTTGGGACCACGCGAGACAATCTGCTGGCCCCTCGAGACTCTGCAGCACATGAAGAGCTTCCGTCACCAGCTAAATACAATAAAATTCACTCAGTAACCAACAGAACAGCAAGATAATACATGAAAATGAATCACCTGCGGCGTCTGTGCGTACCCCAGCGTTTCCTCCTTCCACTTGATTTCCCACAGCACGACAGACCCATCACTTGACGCTGAAGCTAAAATTTCTCCATCGGGAGAAAATGCCAACTCCCACACATCATTTTTGTGCAGTAGAAGCACTTCGAGGCAGTCGGCAGTCACTTTGCCAGTCATCCTGGGCGTTGGCACTTGCAGCTCCATCTCCAGTCCGTCTTGCACCAATTTCTGAAAAATCACAGTTACAATGATCAGATTCTGTTTTTTTCCCTCCTGAACCAATTTTTTTACTAACCCGAAGAGCTCCTTCTGGGATAATTTCTTCTGGACTAACAAGCCCTTCGAGCTTCAATTGCAGCTCGTCGTCTTGCCAGGGCATCTTCGCTCTCTGTTTCATCTCTTCTGCGTCTCTGCACAGCAGAAGCTCTGCCAGTTGCTTCACTTCCGCCTCACTGGGCTGAAACACGGGTAAAATCTCCTCCTGGAAGGTCCGTAAGGCCTCTGGGAGCTGCTGATTCAATAGAAAATCCACGTATTTCCTCTGAAGTAGCAGCAACGCCGCTTCCCTACAAGCTCGCGGAGACTGCATCGTCAGTTCTTGCGTCTGTGTCACGAGTTGCAGCGCCTGATCCCATTGGCGATTGGCAACGAGATTTTGCAACTTCTTCATAGCATCCGATCGCAACTGGACAGAAGCCTCACGCTCCAGAGCAGCAGCCGCGTCATGACAGCCCAAGTCGTAGAGTTCTCTCAATAGAAGACGCGCCCACTTCTGGCGCTTGTGCGGCGGGGAACTGACGTCGGGAGACAGCGGGCGCTTAACTTTAGGGTCCATGTCTTCAACGAAAAGAACAAATGTTGCACACCAAATAACGAGCTCAAAATTTAGCAGTAAGATTTTTTTTTTATTTTTGCAGTAAGACACATCATTGCAGTAATCTTTAAACATCATTGCCGGTTTCTATGCTAAGAAGCTGGGCGGTGCCCAAGCTGACTGTACCAACGAGAACGACATGCGTCTCCACATTTTCGTAACTTGCGCTTGCAGTTCAATGCAAAACTCGCATTCAGCTTTTTGCATTCACAGGTATTTTTGCATTCACTTTTTTTGCATGTTTTCTATCCGTCATTGGTCACTTTTCCCAACTTGGTGAAAATCTGAAAGAATCTCCGAGCCAAATGCTGCGTCACTCTCGGTTCTTCCGCTGCAAGCTCAAGGCGTCCCGTTCCCTCCCGTTGCGCGCCATGTCCAGCGCCAAAATGCGCCAATTCCCCACGAACGAGACGTTCCCCGACGAGTTTCTACGCCAAGTGCCCAAGACGGATCTGCACTGCCACTTGGACGGTTGTTTGCGGCCCCAGACGCTCATCGATTTGGCCAATCAACAGGGCGTGGAACTCCCCACTTACGATGCCGAACAGCTCAACCGCGAGGTGTTTAAGGACACGTATGACTCTCTAGAGGAATATCTCATGTGCTTCTCCTACGCTTCCGCTGTCCTCCGCACCAGTGAAGCTCTGGAACGTGTGGCTTACGAACAAGCCAGTGACCAATACGCTTTAGGCGTCCGGTACTTCGAGACTCGCTTCGCCCCGCAACTAAACGCTGTGCCGGGCAAATTGCCACTCGAACAGGTTCTCATCAGTGTCAACCGCGGCCTCAAACGGGCCACAGACGAGTTCAACGCCAAGGATCCGGACGTGGTCTCAGGTTTGGCACCAAAGTTCGCCTATGGCATCATTGTGTGTGCCATGAGGTTCTTTACGGCGGGCTTTGGGCCGTACTATGAGCAGTTCTGCGAGGTGCATCGTCACGAAGACCCACACCGACTGTACGGGTTGGCGTCCATGGCGCTGATCACGCAGGCGTACGAGACCAAGATGAAGCACGGAGTACCCATTGTGGCTCTGGACATTGCAGGTGCAGAACGGGGATACCCTGCTCATGACCACGTGGAAGCTTTCGCCTTTGCGCACAAGAAATTCATGCACAAGACAGTGCACGCGGGCGAAGGTTACGGCCCGGAGAGCATTTTCCAAGCCATAACGGACCTGCACGCTGAGAGAATTGGTCACGGTCTGCACTTGTTCCGCCACGACACCATTGAAAAGCAAGACCTGGATGAGGAGCAGAAGAAAAGCTACTGCCACGATCTGGTCCAGTATCTCGGCAACTCCCGCACGTGCCTTGAAGTGTGTCTGTCGAGCAACTTGCAGACGACGCCCGACATGGAGCTGGACGCCAAGAACCACCCGCTGCGAGACATGTTGACCAGTAAACTGGCCGTGAGTCTGTGCACGGACAACTGCACGGTCTCCCACACGAACATGGTGCGTGAAGTGCGTCTGGCGTGCGATGCTTTCGAGCTCACGCCGCACGAGCTGCGGCAGATTCTGCTTACGGGCTTTAAACGCTCGTTCATGCCTGGAGACTACGCGGACAAGCGCGCGTACACGCACCACGTGATCGACTACTACGACCACCTCATCAACAAGTTCGGCATCCAGGACACGAGCACCAGCAAGTCTGGCTAAGCCAGAGAAGAAGCTTTTTTCTCAACGTAGTGAAGAGTAACGTGTTCTTAAAACGTCTACCGTTTAGATCGGATCTGCTTCTCCTTTCGCCTCCCTACCGCAGCTGCAGTCTTCTCTTGAATGTCCGAGATCTTGTACGGCCGAAGCACGTCGTCCTGCTGTGGTTCGTCATTGTCCGAGTCGCCAAAGTCATCAGCAGCAGGCGGTGTTGGTCGTAGTAGAGCTCCAACTGTACTGACAGCAGCTCCTCGAGGACGTTCCCCGTTGCGTGAGTGTCGAGAGTGTCCACCATCATGCAACTCGACCTTCGTCGCTGGATGGTGCGCACCCAACGCCGCTGCTGCTGGCGCATTCGTAGCGATGTTGTGAATGTCCACCAGCTCTCCTACACGCTGCTCGATAAGTCCGAGCAATTGAGCCATAGTGACGTCCGTGACGCCATGGGCAGACAACGTCGCTGCGAAGGCTTCGTCATTGGGACCCTGCAGCTTGTGGAACAGTCCCATGGCACCTGCTTTCATCACTTCAGCTGCTTCCGCCGCTTCACTATGACGAGCTTCGAGCCTTGCCACTTTCTGTTGAGACTTGTCGATCTGGTCCTCTAGCTGCTGTTTGAGTGCACGTCGTCTCGCATCTTCGGCTGATCCCATGGACCCGTCACGAGTCTGTTCGTTCACCTGAGCTTCCAGTGCGTTGTTCTCCACTTCCAGCGCCTCCATCTCTGTGCTGAGCTCGTTGATCATGTTGAACAGAGAGAAGTTCTTCTCTTCAGCAGCAACCAAAGCAGCTGCCAAAGCCTGCGAGCCCTTTTCTCCAGTCTTCCGCTTGATCTTGGCCAGTCCATCCTGTGCGATTCGCAATCGCTCGCTCTGCTTCTGCAGGTCGTTGGCCTTCTCATGCAACAAACGCTCGTTCTTCTGCGTCTCGTCCCGCAGCTTGATATCCGGTGTGGACAGCAACTTGAAACCTCCAGGCAGAGATCGACTGGTAGTGTTAGTCGGCAACGGCGAGCTGGCACTCCCTAGTGTAACGCTGTTGATATAATGCGGCCGTGACGGACTCCTGGGCGTGCGCAGACGCGGAATATCGCGGATCATGGCGCGGTCTTCAGACAACTGCCCAGTCTTCTCATACCATCCAGATTCAAAGTTGCTGCCATCTTCAGCGAGCTGGTTCCTCAGCGCTTCACTCTGTCGATTGGCTCGATCTTTAGCGTCACTTGCAGTCTGAGATGCCTGAGCCATCTGCGTAGCTTCTCCTTGGGCCTGGGCGGTCTCCCTCTCCAGCTTGTCCAGTACTGCCGCTTGCTGCACTTTTTCACGACGCAAAGCCTGGATCTGCTCACGTAGCGCCTTGTTGGTGTTGCAGACTTCGTTGTAGCGGGTCAACACTTTGTCCAGCCGGTTCTCGAGCATTCGAATGGGTTTGAGCTCTGTCGTGGCCGCACACAACTGTGCATTTGTAGCGTCGCAAAGCGCCTTGCGCGCTTGGAAATGCTCCACGCGCAGAGCTTTCAACGCCGCATCAAGATCCACAGATCGACGGCGCTCACTGTCCAGTCGCTTGGCGTATGTGTCTCCTTGTTGCATCAATGTGGTTACCCGCTCTCGAAACATTGGACTCTCGAGCCGAGAAGGACTCAACGGGATGCTATGTACGTCCGGGGGAAACACTCGAGGCGTTCGCGCGCTACCGCTGGACAGGTGATACCGGTTGCCACTTCCATTCATACTGCGAGGGCTGAACAGGTTGGACATGGCTCCTGTTGTGGGCTGGTTACTCATTACTCGATCCCTTCCTAGAGTTGTAGCCTAAATGAGGAGAACGTTGCAGAGGTGGCGCGACCATTTTTAGGATAAAGAGGAGAGCCGTACCTTCGGGACTTGGTTCATCTTGACGCAGGGGCAGAGCCCTCAAAAAGTGCAAATATAAAATACATTCATGTGCTGTTAGCAGTCTCCTCCATCCCGTCCTTTGCTCGCAGCACTCAATTATACACAAGGCCTTCGGTCTTCTTCGTCCTTCCGACAGAAAGATCGTCCACTCAGTACTTGCCGGTAGGAGGCGCATTGTGGTACGACGACGACGGACTCTCGCTCGAGTACTCGCCGCCTTCCTCGTTCGTCGCCTTCACGTCACGAACACGTCCTTCCGAGGCATCCACGGCCACACTGAGACCCACAGGAAGCAGCACAGCAGCATTCAGCCAGGAACACACCGCAGCAGCCATCAACGTCCGGAAGAAGCAGTTACCGGCAGGTTCGAACACGGGTGTAGCCACTAGGGCAAGTGCCGCAATGGCCACGAACTTGGAGACAGCGACGCCCAACGTCCACGAGGCCAGAAGCTGCAACAGCGCCTTCTTCACACAGGTATCTCCCATAGGAGGGTAGCCAGAGTCGTCCGTGATAGTGCGAGCCTTAGCAAACAATCGCGTGAGGTGTCCAGAGAAGCCGACGGAAAAGGTGACAGCAACTGCAAGACTCACGATCGACAACGCGTTCAGAGGAACCCCCATGGGCATCATCAAACCAGCGACTTGAACGACAGTGACGGCCGCGATGAAAGTCACTGCAAACCCGTAGCCGAGGCTTCCAAGAGCCAAGCTCTGCATCACAAGCACCAATGCCAGTCCAACACCCACTACGACGTACGCGGTGCGACGAATGGAGTGAAACTGGTCCAAGTAGATATACTCAGGCGAGTAAACCCAGATGTCGATGCCTGTCTCCTCGCTGATCCACTTGGCAATGTAGCGAGCCTGCGCATACGCCATGATCGCACCTTCCTGACTGCCAGAGATTGTGGATGCATCTGCCGTTGTACTCATCACCTTGTAAGCGAAAGCAGTCACATCGTTTCCGTAGCCAGTGCCATTGAGCGTCACAGTTTCACCGCTTGTCATTACCGGAACAGGTTGACTGTCAATACTGAGTTGTCCGTGGAAGCGCGTACCAGCCGCGTAAGTGCACAGCGGGCCTGTGGCTGCCGTGGAGAACATGCTGAACAACGACATAAAGGATTCCTGAGGCACTGACAGCACGTCGCTGCTGTCGGCCAGACACGATGGCGCCTCTGATGCTCGCTGAAGAACATACGCAGCACTGCTCTCTTCAGGAAGTAGAGGGGAATACGCGTAGTTGTTTTTGGGATCCACTCGACAACACTCACTGTCTGGGTTAACGAACCCCCAGAAATCATCTAGCCACGAACCAACAACGGCGCCGGTTTTGAAGAACGTCGCGTTGCTATCACCGTTTGCTGCCAGCGCATTGAGAATATTTGGGATCGATAGGTCGTCGCAGATCTCCTTCGACGAGCACAGCTTGCTCTGAGCCGTCACGTCATTAGCGAGAGCATTGAAGCTGTCAGCATTGTTGCCGTAGCCAGCTTCAACCACGAAATAGACCGGAAATTCCTTCTTCAATCCGTCATTCTCGTCAACTGCGCGATGAAATTCGTGTAAATACGAGTCCGTCGGGATGAACGAGGTGGGCGAAAGACCACGATCCATTGCCTCAATAGACACGATCGCCACCAGAGTACACGCCGCGAACACAAGAAGCACAAGTACTTTCGTAACCTTCTTCAGTAGCAGACTCACGTAGCCTGTGACGCAGCGATCCATCAGATTCAGGTCAGACAGGGAGAATGCGCTACCTGGGAACGACGAGTTCTCGGTTGCAATGGTGTTCTCGTCTTCAGATAAACGCGGACGACGCGCGAACGACGCACGTTTACAGCAGATCACGTCGTAGGTGCCGCTCAACTCCCGACGCTTATCCAGCGCGACAATAGCGAGGAACAACGTCATCTGTAGAGCAAAGCTAGCTGCAAGCCCCACGACCAACGAGCCAGCGAGCCACTGCGCTGCTGGCATAGCTGAATACGCTGCGAAAGCGACAATGAAGCACTCACACGTGACGGTGACGATCATACTAGGGCCGATATGCCCAGCAGCTTCGCACAACAGCACGCAGGTGATCTCGTGGATGCCGAAGTCGTTATCTTCGAGGCCCATAAACAGCGACCGCTGCTCCATCTTAAGCTCCTCTTGCTTTAAGTCCACAGCGTGTAGGATGAGAAAAATGTTGCCTGTACCAATGGCCAGCATCACCAACGGCAACACCACTAGCGTCACAATCTGCAGCTTCACACCAGCCCAAGCGAAGACGCCCAACGTGCCGCCCACAGCCATCAGAATGCACGCAACGCCCATGAAACCCACTCCGATCTTGGACGAATGGAAAAATCGGTGGTTCAGCTTCCAGTGGTTCAGGCCAATGACTACATAGACGAACATGAAGATGAAGCCTGCAATTCCCGCCTTGAAAACGATGTCCAAGTTCGAAGCAGCTGCGAACTCGTCGTCTGTTGACGTCTCAGCGGCATAATAAATGTCGAACAGAGCATTGTCCTTCGCTTCCTCCTCCATTCGTGTAAGAAACGCGCGTTCCCAAGCGATCGCATCCGCGTTCTTGGTTCTGTCCTGATGATTCGTTACTGCAGCAGTTGAAAACAACGCCGCAGCCTTTTCGAGGTAAGTACTGGCGTCAATCGAATCAGTTTCGCCCGTGAAGCCACCCAGATACTTCTCCAGCTCAGTCATCGGCACTCCAAAGGACGACACGCATGGGCAGTCACTCATACTGGTAGGAAGTGAGGATCCAGAAGCATTAAGCTGCACGCTTAACTCACTGCAGACTTCAGCATCCGCGCGCTCCGGGGAATTCACGCAGTTGCGCATGTGTTTGTCTGCAAGACCGTAGGCATCATACACTTCGAAATGGCTCAGGCTGTTCTGGAAATACTGTGTGACGGCTGTCACTTGGCACGGCGAGTTCGAGGCATCCTTAACGCAGATATCACTCAGCGTAATGCTATCCGACGAGATCTCGCTGGCGACAACTTGCTGTAAACGGATAGCCTCCTTGATGTATGGTGATCTCGTCACCGCGCCACCGTCCTTGGAGACGAGCACCAATCGCTCAAAGCGATCCATAGGCCCTAGCAGCTCGCCAAACCGCTCTCTCTCCTGGAAAACGGTGCTGCTCTCTGAAGCCCACAGTTTCATCGCGTCTGTCTCCACTTCTAGACGAATTAGGCCACTGGAACTGCAAACCACCAACATTAGCGACAGCAGAATAATGTAGAGCGGGTGATTCCCCATGGCCACAAAGTCCCCCCAGCGCTTCAATTGCTGCGTCAGTAGGTCGTCCCAGCGCCCAATGCCCTTCAGTTGTTCCAGGTTAATCATCGACAGCATCCCAGTGCCCATGCCACAGTTTCTTGGATCGTCCAAGATCGACTGCCGCTTCTTCTTTCCATAGCGAGTTGAGTACGCGAAGCCAAGCGCCAAAGCAGTGGCAGCAAAGAATGCAAGCACGGCCAGGACGTAGTTCAGCACCGCGAAGCTGCTGCCTTCAGCACGAGACGACAGCTCTGTCAGTAGTGATTCGATCTTCCTGCCAGCACTGGAGCTCCCGCTAGAAGTGTCACTAACAGTATTACCGTTAGCGACTGTGCTTAATCCACCCGATACCGACGCGCTATCAGAGCTGTAGCAGGCCGAAGTGTACTCCCTATTATCGTCCGAACCCACAGCACACAGCGAGCCACACGTATCCACACACGACTCCAGTCGCGAATCCATCGGCGCAAAGCATCCCGTAGCGTTCGAACTGCCGCACGCACAGATTTTGTCTGCCTGCGCTGTCGTCGAAAGCTGGTCCATCGTCGTGAAGTTAACCTGCGACGGCGATCCCACGCCGTTAAAGCTGTACGCGCCTAGATACTCCAGTATGGCTTCACCTGTCGTCAAGCAGCTACTCTCATTCATCCCGCACACCAGTGGCATGAATCCCGTATCGGCCTCGCAGAAGTCGTGCAGGTCGCGCACCATGTCGTTTCCCACGTAGTACGTTGCCTCCTCGATCGCAGGAAAGACCTCGTCCGCATGGTCCGAGTCTCCCTCCATAAGTCGAACCTGCTTCACATCAACGAACAAACTGTTGCTGGGGTGGCAGGTGAACTGGCACCACAAGTTCTTCAAGTTGTCCTTGCAGGACGCGCACTGTCCAGGCAGTTCACGGACCTGAAGACTCAGCATCTCGTATTGCGTCTCCGTGCAGCATAAAAGCTCTTCTCCTGCTCCCACCACAGTCTCGTTGTACAGCAAGGGGCAGTCCATCTGGAACTTCTCCTGGTTCGTATCTGACCACGCTGAGAAGTTGTTGGCGAACCCTTGGGCAGAAGCTTCCTCCACGCCAATGGGGAAGTACTGGGCAGGCAGAGCGGCGCCCGCCGTCACGTTCACATAAGCAGCGTCAAAGGCTGTGCAGTATCCAGTTCCCTGTTTATAGTCACCCAGCACAGAGATACCAGTCACATTATCCACACAGTCTTGTCCTCCCGAGTATTTACACGTCGTCAGCTGTTGCTGCAGCGTCACGAGAGCCGCCGCGTCCGCATCAAAAGCTGTTTGGGCCGCGGCCGTCTCGCTCTTCAGCGCTCGGAAACTGGACGGCGCGTAGTCGCCCCCACCCACCACTACACTGTTGATAATGGGCAGCATGGCGAGCGCGAAGAGCGACGTGGTCCAGAGCTGCGGCGGGTAGAAACCGCTGCCCGCGATCTCGCTGGTTGTGCTCTTGGCGCGAAGCAGGAGCGCACGGCGCCGCGTCCCACGCTTCCATTGGACGCGGGCCAGCTCAGTTTTGGGCTCCTGTTGCGCCTGGGGCCCCGTCGGAAAGCGCTTGGGCCCCGCGATGCGACGACTGCGCAGGAAGCGTCGCCAGTGGAAGACAAGCGCCAGAAGGAGGACGAGGAAGAGGCAGGCGGACACGAGCCGCAGGTACGTGAAGAAGACGATGGTCAACTCGGCGAAGAGCGCCTCGAGCCACGCGCGGAAGCAGGGCGTGGCGATGGCCAGGCTGATGGCCGCGAACAGCCACATCGCGGCTGGTCTCTCGGGCTCCGATATCAAAATGATGTCATAGCGCAAGCGGAGGGACGTCGTTCAAGTGAGGGAAGATAGTGGCATAGTAGGACGGGTCAGTGCAGAGAAGGGGCGTGGAGAGGAGCCATCAGCAGAAACTGTGATATTAGATAGATATAGGTAGATACGTAATAGGAGGTTTCGTCATTTGAAGAAACAGAAAAAGATTTCAAAAACGTAATTGGCATCCACGACGGTCCACTATAATAGCTTTTTTAACGGACTATACTATCGAATAGCTTGTTACACTGACAAGTGCAGTAGTTGCTATTTTATTCTGTGCCTTTGAGAAGTTTCCATGCTGGGTTCGGATACAGTCTGTATCCTTGTTTTTGGCCAGGATGGAGCTAGTTGTCGGTGATGAATCCTCATAAAGAAGAACCACCTGTATAAGTGGTATCATGGCATGCCCGGATACAACGTCGGATTTTTTTTGAAGTAGTTGTTTTTGGCTGTGCCCTTGCAAAATTGACGAAACTACATGTACTTCAGCCGTTTTCAGTACTATTGAGTACTTTACAGTAACTGTTGCTGCTGTAGCGGTCATTTGTGAGCCATACGGTCTAGGTAGCAGATTGCCTGCAGCGTGGGAACAGTAGATTCAGACAATCTTTGTGCTCAGGAGAAAGTAAATACTATAATATAGTATTTACATATTATGTAACTTTTTCGGTAGTACTGTAGTATTAGCTTTGGCAGTATCAGCTTTTCCGGATGATTATAGGCGGATATTTTCTTCAATTGACTTGATGTTTGTATGGTTAGCTGTTGCGACACCTTGGGGCAGACGATGGCGCTTCACGTCCTCTGCTTTCATCGACATCGACGTCGGGTATACTCCGCTCTTCATGCATTGCATGCTGCAGTGTTCGTTGCCATTTTCACGGGATTGAATCCGATGTATCATGATGATAATATCATCAGACCACTACGCGAGAAACGCCAGTGGCGTTACGCCACCGAGATGTACCTGTATTTGTCGAGCCAAGAACGGACATCTTTGCAGCAAAAGCATCGCCACAAAGTGGTCGCCAAAGTGGGTGCGGCGCTTCAACCAGGAAAGATCAGACGCAGCCAAGCCAAAAGCAAGCAAGTCTGGGCTATCGAAGTATGGAGTGGAACGCGTCTGCTCCAGTTGCAGTAAAGTATACTGTATACCTCGTATACAAACAGCGATCCTAATTTCTTGAGTGAGCTCTTCAACGCGGCGAAACTTCAGCTCGACTGGACTTGTCTGGACTGCTGCGTGTTTGCTCGAGTCATGACAGAACGGTGAGTCATCCCCCAATGCGTGCAAAGCACCACCAGGATGGCACCACAGCCAGCCCAGGATACATCTTCTACTTGTATCAATACAATGCACAAGCTCAACATTGAGCTTCTCGCCACAATGTATCCTGCTCTCTATTTCTTCACCGGTTCAGCAGCACTGCTCTGCCGCAAAACTGCTATTAACATGGCAACTACTAATTCAAAATCTAAGCCCTGCATTATTCCTCCATGTCCTCGTCGTCAGCTTCACTCGACGGGCGCCGGCGGTGCTGCGCCTCAGCAGCGTACAGCTGCCGCAACTCTTCAGCTGTCTGCGGGGGTTTCTCCATCAAGCGCTGAAGCTTACGGGTAGGTGAGCAGTCCGTTCCACTAACTAGACACGAAGTCTCGTACGCGCGCGCGTACGCTTGACTGGCAGCAGCGAGATCACCCAGCACCACTTGAACTTGCGCAAGATTGTCGTAATAGATAGTCTTCTCATGGTGCGCGGTCGGTAAAGCCACATTCATGTAAGCAATAATACGCTCCCAAACCTGCGCCAGTGTGCGACGATGCTGATCCATTTGCGCTTCGGGTTGAAAAGCTGTAGAAGCAGCAGCCTCACAGCCGATGTTGTCCAAAGCCCAGAACAGCAAGTAGTGGCGCTCATGCAGCACTCCGCGACGCACCACTTCATCCACCTCGTCGAGACTCTCGGGGAAGCCATTCTCCAGAAGATCCTGCTCAGCTGCTATGATCCGCGCGTGCTCCGCTGCGTCCGCGATCTTGCCGCACGTCTGGCAGCGCCACTCGAACTGCAGTTGGTTCGGCCCAATATTGTTACTGGCGACGTTCGTGCGCATGGGGTGAGGAAGCATGACACCCTGCGGGCAGTTTCCAGACAAACAGCGGGCTGCGCGCGTGGGGTCCGGCAACGAGACGCAGGCTTCGCACGTGCAGACGAATCCGTACGATTCCAGCAGCGATTGTTGACGCTCAGGTGTTGGACGGTAGAAGAAGTTGCCGTAGTCGATGGACAACGCGTCTCCCGGCGCAATCGGCCGGATGGCGGTCATCCACAGTGTCGAGTCGAACGTTGTGAAGCTGCAGTTGGGCGTGCAGTTGTGCTCCATGCGGCACGCCGACAGGAACAGACCTGAACCACCCAGGTTCTCCAATTCGTGGGAGTTGGTGTTCAGGACGCCGATGAGCTTCTCCATCTGCTGGTCCGTGAAGCCCGCAGGGAAGATGTCCGGCAACTGACGACGAAGTTGCAAGGCTGCACCCATTGCTCGCTGTTGCCCAGTGTTGGTCAGGGCCAGAACTTCATCCAGAGCGTGGGCGTCGCGCTCGTACATTGCTAGACACTTTAAAATGCACCGAGCACGGTCCACCTCCTCGATGGCATCAATGGTCTTCATGATGCTCACCACCACGTTACGACGGCCCACATTGTCCTGCAACCGCGGCGAGTACATGATCTTAGGTGCGCCAGTGCGCTCGCAATGGCAGCGATGACGGGAGTCTATCGGCACGTTGGAAGCCAGGGCTGCAGCCGAACGGAGCTCTTCACATCCACCGCACAGATCCGTACTCCACGGGGCTGCAACGAACGCCTGTTCGCTGAAAATCACCTGTCCGGGCTGGAACGCACGCTCGCTGAAGACGACCTTGCCCTTGACGGGGTCCTGGGCCACGCGCACGCCGCACACACTGAAAGCAGGAGCAGATGCAGCCATTTTAGTCAGAATCTGTGAATGCCAACCAATAGCAAAACTGTTTGACTTGGCATTTGTATGGTTGTTGGCCAATTTGCCAGTCGAGTTCGTGCGCCACTTGCATTTTCTAACGCTCTATTTATTAAAGGGAAGGTCGTTCAAAATAAATGCGCCATATAGCTTGCTACCTCTGTACTTCCTGCAGCTTCACTCACTGCTTTGACCCTCTGCTTGGTCTTCCAGTAGCTTTTTCCTGCGCTTCTTGTTCTGGTCATCCATCGGTCTTGGCGGAGGCGATAGCTTCTCCTCTGGCTTTACCTAAATATACGGGGTGGAGGACACGTCGACCTTGGATTGAGACGTGTTGGAACCGTACGACAGCGTCGGTGCCTCGTATGTAAAGCCTGTGAACATGCTCTTGGGAAGCCCGGAACCGCCAGCCGATTTGCTCAATGGTGTGCCGCTCACGGGCAATTCCGTGAATTCCTTGTCGAAGTTGGACGTGTCTCCCTCCTCCTTGGACTGCGGGTCTGACGGCTTAAAAGGCGGCTCGGCCCACAACAGGCCGTCCCAGTCCACAGTTCGGAAGAATCGGTGTGCCTTCACGTCGCCAGCGCCACGGCTTCCTAGACGCTTCTCAGGTTCGCGGTGCAGCAGCGATTGGATGAGGGAAGCAGCATCACGACTCAAGTAGTTCGGGATCTCCAGCGGTGCCTCACGAATGCGTGCGAACAGCTCTTGCCGGTTGCGCGTGTACCAAGGGGGGAGACCCGTCAGCATCTCGTACAGCACCATGCCAAGCCCCCACCAATCCACAGCAGTGCCATGGCCTTTACGAGCCAACACTTCTGGGGCCAAGTACTCGGGCGTTCCGCAGAGTGATGTAGCTCCACTGCCAATCTCGGTGACCTCGTCCTTGGCGAGTCCAAAGTCTGCCAGCTTGATGTGCCCCATCTCGTCCAGTAAAATGTTCTCGGGCTTTAGGTCGCGGTAGACAACTCCCAACGAGTGCAGGTGCTCGAGCGCCACGACCAATTCTGCTGCGTAGAAGCGTGCCATCTCCTCGTCGAACTTACCCATGCGTGAAAGATGGAAGAAGAGCTCTCCACCGGGGCAATAGTCCAGCACAAAGTAAAGTTTGGCTTCCGTCTGGAAGGCGTAGTGCAGCCCCACAATGAACGGGTGGCTGGCCACACTGAGCACGCGTCGCTCCGTCTTGGTGTGCTCCACCTGCTTCCGTTTAAGCAGGTGGGACTTAGTGAGGATCTTCATGGCGAAGACCTTGCTGTTGTTCTTCTTGCGCACGAGTGTGACCTTGCCGAACGAGCCTTTGCCGATCACGCGAATGAGCGTGAAGTCCTCGAGGCAGATCTTGTCATCGAAGTTGGTGCTCTCCACAAGGGCGTTGAGCTCTTTGGCCAACGCGCCGTTGTCGGACGCTGGCGCTTCTGGCGAACTCATGCTGCTGTCTGTGCCTGCTAAGTCTCTAGATAAAACGAACGGAAGCAAAGGTGCTCTGCACGTAGTAAAAGGGGGAATGAGACACAGGGGGCGAGTCTCAGCTTGGCAACGACACAGCGAAGGGGAGGCGATGGACTCAGTCGTTCGAAGTGAACGTGCACTTTTTCGTTCGGTCGTCCGGCTTGGCTTCTTCCGCCCTGCACTGCAACTGCACTCGGTTGTATCTGGCGCCACTCAAAGTCGCGCGCTCGTCGACGCTGGATATTCGCGGACTGAGCGCCGTCCTCTGCTCTGCTTTTGGCCTTGATGGTCCGATCTCCGCCCTCTCCCTCTAGTTCCACCCACGGCTATTTGGGTATTTAAACAATGTTTACGTGGGTTAAATGTATATAACCCCTTTCTGAAAGTGTTGACGAGAATTAAAGACACTTGAAACTGAGAGGTTTTAATTCAGTTAGCAGTTCTGCCCAGAACTCAGTGCTGGGTGGTGCAGCCGCTGTCTGACTCGATTGCCAAAAACCCTCTTGACTAGCATAACTCATATACTAAGACGTGGACCAATCATTCAACAGCAAAACAAAACCAATAATGGCGGACGAGCTTTATGAAGGTGAGAGTGACGCCGCGTCCTCGGGCGTCAACCGCGCGTTCCCTACGCATCCAACCTGGGACCATCGGCGCCAATTGGCTGTGGATATTTCCAACCTGGCGCCGCCTGATCTGCCGGGCGTGTTGCTGCTCATCCGCAATTATGTCAAAGTGATGGAGATGCGTGAGCTTCTGCCCAATGAACAACGTGTTCTTCCCTGGGAAGCGCAGCAACAACAAGGAGATACTATACCCGGTAAGGAGGAGCCTGGTGCAATTCAACTGCAGTGCGGCTTTCGATTGGATCACGCAGACAACGAGCTATTGCGCCAACTGCGTCAGTATGTGGACGACTGTTACGTGCCACACTTTGTGCCCAAGGAGAATTGCAGCATCTGCGAGGGCCTCTGGTCCTGTGGACGGGTTCTTTACTGTGGCAATGACTCCTGTCCAGTTCGTGTGCATGAAGAGTGCTTCGGTGTGGTAATGCGTGAACAGGACGACGGTCCGTGGCGGTGTCCGTCGTGTCTTCTCGGAAAGCAGCTCGCGTGTGCAGTCTGCATGCAATACGGAGGTCCGCTGAAGCCTCTAGCGATATCTGAGTCGTCCTCTGCTGACGAACAGAAGTGGGTTCACGTACTGTGTGCACTTGCCATTCCTGAGCTCGTCATGAGAGACGTACCTAGTATGGAGCCTGTAGACGGCTTCGAGGAGATCGAAAACGGCAGATTCAGGTATTTATGTGCTATCTGCCGCAAGCGTGGCGGCGCCTCGGTCATCTGTGAGGCAGAAGGCTGTAATGTAGGCGTGCATCCCCAATGCGCAGCCGACGCAGGACTGATGATCGGCAACGAAGGCAATTTGCTCGGCGTATACTGCGACAAACATCTACCTACGTCGCGGATTCCCGGGGCTAAACGCTGGATCAGTGACGAAGATTTAGTGGAGGAAATTATGAGCGAGTACTCGATTGACGAAGACTTTGACGCCGATGAATTTGACACACCACACTATACCGACGCTGAACGCTACGCCTTCGTGCTGGAGTCGACGCCGTATCTACACTGCAAGCAGCAATTGCTCGGCGCTACTGCTACGCTGCACTTTGGGCCGGCACCATTTGCCGAAGGGTCTACTGCTCCGAGTGATATCGACCGCAAGACGTTCTCTGGGACCAAGATTGTCGCCAACGCGTTCGCCCCGCCTGCTATGGTGGTTCAAGTAATGAATACACAGAGGCCGATGGTTTTCCCGCCACCGCTTTCTTCTCGCGAGAAACGAATTGGTCTGCCAGAGTTCCCCAAAGGACGGCACGTGGTTGGAGCTATCGTGGACTATTTAGCCAAGACACAGGACGAGTGGCAACGTGCGCGCGTGTTGCAGTGGGACAAGGAGAAGAAGATGCACCTTGTGCAAATTGTGTCGTCCGACCTAAAGCTTTGGACTAAGCTGGACGTGGATAACACGATGATATTGTATCTTCCGGATGAAGAGAATCTTGTGGATGGCCCGATAGTGAAGCTCATCCGTCCGGTGACTCAAGGAGCTATGCAGTGGCGCCCCAAGCCGCGCCAGTTCGCACCAGTATCATGAAAGACTTGGTTGGGCGTGGATTTAGGATTGTCGTGGGCGAACATGCAGGAGATGTAACTGCGAATTGTATCTATATCATGGTGGAAGTACTAGCGTTGTATAGCCAATCTCATTGGCGATCAATTGCTTGCTACCAGTGAGCGAGTGACGAGTTGACAGACAAACGCATCGGAAAAACTACATGGTCGTTCTTTGCCGCGTTATGGCAATCTTCCACGAACACAACAAGCCCCACCACTTTAGCGAGCACACGCTGCATTACTTGTTATTACTTAATAAGTAATAACTAGGAGAACTACAGGTAGAAAAAGTTGCAAGTTCCTGCGTCATCTTGACGAATGGCGATCTGGCTGCAAAGGTCAGCGGCTCTTTTGGAAGCTTGGCTCTAGTAGCGCCGTGGGCCCCAGCAGAAGCGGCTGCACCTGGCGTGAGAACAAATGCTTCAAGGTGAGGTTGTTTGATTGCCTTCTTGCATTTCAAGATTGTCTTCCTTTTTGTCATGTACCGGTAAGATTTTTTTTGCTACCTAAGAACCTTTCTAAAAGAGACTGCAAAACCAAAAACCGCTTGACCAGCATAACTCATATGTTTGGAGGTCAATGTAGAACTTTACCGTGGCAATGACTCGTCCAGTTCGTGTGCATGAAGAGTGCTTCGGCGTGGTAATGCGTGAACAGGACGACGGTCCGTGGTGGAGTCTTCTAGGTAAGCACTCCGATCTAATGCTTTGGACTAAGTTGGACGTGGATAACACGATGATATTGTATCTTGCTGATGAGGAGAATCTTCTGGTGAATCAAGGAGCTATGCAGTGGCTCTCCAAGCCGTGCCAGTGATCATGAAAAACTTGATTGAGCGTGGGTTTAGGATTGTCGTGGACGAACCGGCAGGAGATGTAACTGCGAATTGTATCTATCATGGCTGAAGTACTCCAACTGTCCGCTCCATTGGAACCTCCAACTCCGCTGTATTGTCAAGCATTCCGCGGATGATCAACGTTGAAAGCCTGGTCTCATCTGCGAAAGGAGATTCCATTCTCTACAGTTTTTTTGCCAGTTGACAAAACGCATTGGAGCAAGCAAGCCGTGTTGAGGATGTTCCGTTCGAACTGGGATTTAGTGTCGCCGTATTCGTGGCTGGACGCGCTGGCTGATGAAGAGGAGTTTATGGGGAGAGAGCGCTACCCGTCTACGAGTGCGCGAGTCTATTTGTTCCCACGCTCGCGACCTGCCCAACACCAAGGTGAGGACGAATCGATGACTGAGACTTCGGAGCCACGGGAGGAGGAAGACCAGGAGGAAACGAATGAGGAAATGGAGGAATCCACTGGCGCTAAGGAGAACGAGGTGATGACCAGCAACTTCTTCGATGACCTGCCTGTCGGTGCCAAGCTTATGGACACTCAAGTGCCTGCAAATTTGTCACCACCCGAGGCCGAAACCAAGGACGGCTATTCATTCTTCACGTACGCGTACAGCACGTGTCTGACAGTGGATGACAACGGCCGTCGCGTGAACAGCACGCGCCGTCGCTACGAGGACTCTGCGGGGCGGTTGAAGGCGCAACACAAGCGCCAGATTGGCACATGTGAGCTCGAATCGACGTGGCAGCGTGCGTCAGAGCAGGACAAAGGCTCGCAGCAGCAAAAAGTGTCGTCAGGATCGGTGGAGGGTTTTGAGAAGGCCTGGGAGCGCACGCCCTTCGGTATCGCCGAGGGGCAGGCCAAGGCCCACGGAGCCAAGCCGCAAAGTGTTCTACCGGACCAGCCCCCGGCTCAGGAACTACCGTGAGGCAGCTCCAAAACGCAAAGAGCAGAGGTGCAAGTTGAAGTTGTTATTTTGATTTTTAAGTTTTGCAAATTGCAATTCCTGGAAAGTTGAGCAGGAAGTTTTTCATCTTGCATTTCAACGTGTTGAGTCCGCCGTGTCTTGGCATTTTAGTATCTGAATTCGAATTTTGCGGTGCCATTTTCGATTCGGTGGCTACGAGGGCACTGGTTGCAGCCACCAGCGGAACGGCAAAGTCTGCCATCAAGCGTAACGGGCCAGCGAGACATCAGCAGCCGTAGTGGGCGCGTCATACTGCGACACTGAGGAGCAATCGCGTGGCTCTTTTACTGCTAGGGGATTGACGTTCCCAACGATGCTTCAGTTTCTATTCAGCCGCCAACACAACAAGCGCAAGAAGGACAAGAAGATCAGCAATATGCAGGCTGTACAGCCTCCGCCGTGCCCCATGTTCGCCATGATTTGTGCAAACAACGTGAACCGCAGCGCCGCCGCACACGAGAGTTTGAACGCTGCAGGGCTGCGCGTTTGTTCCTATGGCGCCGGCCGTCAGGTAACGTTCCCCGGCCGGACGAGCTCCGACTCACGCACATTCAAGTTCCTCACGGGCTCTCCCAAAGCAAAGCTCCGTTTTATCAAGAAACGCAAAACAAAAAGTGTTTTTTTGCTCAAAGTACATATTGTCAGTATTTAACGTGGTGTACACCAAGATACACTTTGCTTCTGTGTTCGCGCCTAGAGTACGTGGTAGCTCCGTTTTCGCGCGCATTGCGCACGCCACAAGTTGGGCTTCATATACAAACTTCTAATATAAAGATTTATCAAGTCCGTTTATTAGGCTACTCTCAGATACAGTTTACCCTCATTCAGGAATCTGCCAGCCATGGCCCACAACTACAACCTCCAGCAGCTCCACCGTTTCGACTTCAGCGCCGTCATGGAGGCGACCACCGACGAGTCCAAGGCCGTCGCGTGGGCCATGGAGGTGGGGCTGCTGGAGCGGTCGATGCTCTGCCCTCAGTGCGCTCAGCCCATGCGGCTGAACGCACTGAAGCGATACTGGCGGTGCTGCAGGAAGACCCGCCACGCCGATGGGAAGCAAGAGCAGCTTAGCATCTTCGTGAACTCTTGGTTCTCGAAGACAATTGAGGGGTTGTGGGAAATGCATATCAAACGTCACATCAAGGCGATGCGCGGCTGCAGTAAGAAGTACCTGGATGGCTACATCGATGAGTACATGTGGAGGTCGTGGTTTTTTCCTACGAGGTCCTCTCCCGGTGAGTTCATGTGCGGACTCGTACAGGCTGTGCAGCGGCACCCACAGCAGGATGAGTAAGAGTACCTGTATCTACTTTTAAATAAAGTGCTTTTTGTTTTTCATTCTTTAAAAAGCAGTGCTCCGAAAAACGGAGCTCTGCTTGGGGAGAGCCTCCTCACGCCCTACTCGGTCATGCATAGCGTTCTGGAGAAGGAGGACGCCGCGCTGTTTAGGGGCAATGGTGTGCTGCAGATCCTGGAGCGAGATATGCCTATAAAGAAGGCGCCAGAGCGCTGGCAGAGCCTCAGCAACAAGCAGCTCATGGGCATCGACGTGATTGTGTGTCTGGACTACGTCATGTTCCTCACAGTGCTGGAAGGTTGGGACAGATTCATTATTTATCCTTGTCTATTGCAACAGATTTGCTCATTATTGTCACTTGAATCAGACATTCAGACGCGGATTCGGCTGAGTTTCAAGACCAAACAACTCCATATTATCTGCATGGATACTGTGGACTCACCTGAAGAGGCAGTAACTGGAGGTGAACGTGTGCTCGACCTTTGTCGCGAGCTAAATGTGCCAGTGAATGACCTCACGGAGGAGTTTGTGAAGACGACGGTAGAAAAGTTCGAGAAGGAGCACGACCAGCAATTGTTTTACTTGGGGCTGCACATGTGAGACACCCAGACGAGTAGTAGCATACCTATTTGATATCGTATCGTAATGCACGTGTACACTAGCAATGATTGAAGTGTTCTGCGTCTCTTAGAGATCAGTTTTGTTGATGCAGCCTCCATGTACAGTGCATAACATTCGCCAAATTGAGACCGAGGCTGAGAAACAAGCGCAGTGTTCACTGTGAATCCGGCTACAGTACATGTAATGCATGTTGCTCTCACTGAGCTTACAGGAGAATCAGCTTCTGATCGAGATTTTAAAGGCAGAAGTCGTAGCGGAATCAGGTTCAGCAGTTGCCTGTACCTGTAGAGTTTGGAAAGCAAAAGCCAAGATACGACCGACTCGGTGCGAAAGCCGTCGCGAAGAAGGTCCGAGTTATGACGACACGGCTCCGACTTCATATTGTCGACTCGCGCATCAAGCGATCTGACGTGGGGCGTGCGAATTGGTCAATGCGAAGTTTGCAGGCCGAAGGCGACGAGCTACGAAGCGCTTCAAGCGCATAGAAAAGCCTATTCCTCGATTCCGCATGGTACATGTAACCATTTTTAAAGATTATTTTAAAAAATAAAAATACCAGGAAAAAAAGAGCTTGTACTTGTACATGTAACTTACTGCTATACGAGAGTCGTGGTGGCTCAGGACTCGTAGCCGACAAGAGCGTATGAAACGCTGTCATTTCCAAACGATAATATTTGCTTGGTATCTATGCTGCTGGTGTGTAAACCTCTATCCAGTTGACGAGGTTCGGAAAACGTGATTGGGTTCTCTTGACAGCGAGAAGACGATGCCGTAGCGTTGACTGGGATCATCGCTCGGTCACTGTACCTGACCTACCAGTGCCCACGTCGAAGCTACCGGTCGATACAGCAAATTGCTGCATTGCTGACAGCAATGCAGCGCCAGCCATGCATTCCCAAACATATTGGCGCACAGAGCACACGCACAGTAGTATCGTGGCTGAGCAAGCTGCGTGCAAACTTGCTGCATACGAAAGCCATTCCATCACGTGCGGACAGTGTCGGCAACGAGTAAGAAGATCCGTTGACAAGCCTGCAAATGAGCGGGGCGGTACTAGAGCGATGGAACTCCAATTTTTTCCCACGATGACGTTGCAATCTGCAAACTGCCGCCTGGTTTAACCGACCATTCTTTTGCCTACAAAACTCTCGAGATGCGAGTGGGTTTTACATTGATCTTCTGCTTGACGCGCGCATTTGACTGCAAATTAAGGTTAATCTACCGTGCCCGATTCCGTCGACGAATGGCTTGATAATTACTAACAGTTGATGCGTTAGCTACCTTGCAAATTTCGTCTTGATTTCAGTATTGGATCAACCGTTGAGTCGGGTGTAGTAGTCTTCAAACCCCTACCCGTAAAGACGGCAGCAACTTGCTCTTTCACCAGGTGCTTAGTCCGCGCAAAGCCGCGGAATGCACATCCACGGACGCTGCTCCGCGCAGAGCTCACAACAGTTTACGAGCTCCGACGAGCGCTTGAACTCCTTTCGCTCGTTATGGCGCCCGAGCCAGGCCACCGCTCACACCGCCATCGCAGCCAGACGCGCTCAGCATCGCGGCCGCGTCACCATGAGGCGCGTTCGCCGTCCCGCGAGCCGTCGCGTCGGCGTCCGCATCACGATGCACGTCCGTCGTATTCGCCCACGCGCGAGCGCTCCGACCCGGACTTGCGCTCACGTGAACGCCAGCGACAGGAACGACCAGGCTCACATCAACGCGCCAAGTCCCGTCCGCCCGGGTCGGGTCGGGGCAGTCGCGACAGCCGTGGCAAACCTAGCGTCAAGCGCCCGCGCGTGCGTTTCAGCATGATCGACGCGGAGGGCGCAGCGGAGACTCTTACGGCCAAGTCCACACGCAGCGGAATTTTACGCAAGCAGGCAGACAACGAACCAGGCGCTTGGAACGAGTACTATTTCGTGATTAAGCCACTGACTTACCTCTTCTACTACAACTCCAAGGACGACGAGACGCCGAGAGGAATCATCGACCTCGAGTACTTGACAGACATTAAACGCAATGCGGACTGTTTGCAGCGCGCTGTGGGTGGGGGAGACCATTGCTTTCGAGTATCGGGGAAGCTTCCCCGTCCATCAGCTGAGCAGACTGCAACAGGCGACATCCCCAAGATGCGGCCGTTGTACCTGGACACAGACGACGCCGAGGAAGCCGAAAAATGGATGAACGCCATTCGCAACCACCGCTTCAGTGCCAAGAAAGACGAACAGTTCTTCGAGACGGTGCACGAACTGCAGGATGCAAAGCTCCGCATCGCACAGCTGGAGGAAGAGCAGGAACGGGAGGCTGAGAACAAGAGGAACCTTCGAGTCAAAGCC
Organism: Phytophthora capsici; assembly: GCA_030324255.1. NCBI lineage: Eukaryota > Oomycota > Peronosporomycetes > Peronosporales > Peronosporaceae > Phytophthora > Phytophthora capsici. The sequence goes on from CM059353.1 coordinate 1,211,078, forward strand.
AAAACGTTGCTGCAAAAGATGCGAGCTGTCGACAGTGGCAATACTGACGAACTACCGGAGGTGGATGTAGATGATCTGGATGACGTTGCTGATGATATGTTGGCTATGTTGGAGGGGATGGAGGACGTGCTGGTCAGTCTGCAGGGGAAGCTGGACCAACAGAAGCAGGAGATTACGCAAATGAAAGCGGACGGCACAGGAGTTACAAGCACTCGCCGAGGCTTTGCGGGGGTACTTCAGCGCGCAGTTTCCAGACGTGAGAATACGAGTTTTCTCGAGTTGTCTGAGGACGAGGAAGAGGAGACGCTCGCTGCTATTAGGAGCAGAAGACAGCGCAAACCTCAGCCTCAGCCGTCTGCAATCCCTGAGAAACCTTATGAGCAACCAGTGGAAAAGCCAAAGGAGAAGCCAAAGGAGAAACCTGTGGAAAAACCTCGTGAGAGACCTCAGCAGAAATCTAGGGACAAACCGAAGGAAAAAGTACAAGAGGAGGCTCCAGCAATGGACAATGTATCGGACGTTCTCGCCATGTGGAAGGCCAAGAAGAAGAAGAAGAAGAAAACCCCCACAAGAAATCAGTCGGCGTTTGAGACTGACGACGAAGACGATTCGAGCAGAAACCGCTCAAACCGTAGCCTGCCTTCAACGCAAAAGAGTCGAGGTAGCGACCGATCGTCAGAGGAAGACACGGTCTCGCTTGATTCGTCCGACCGTGACTCGGGGGAGAAGCTACCGCCCGGCTGGACCAAACACGAAAGCCGCGGATATCCCGGTACGTATTACTACGCCCACGAGACTGGCAAGGTGAGCTGGGATGTGCCGACCGACGACATGATAGACAGTGGCCGAGGGGACAGCGATCGAGGCAACAACGACCGACGTGACGAGCGTATCAGTGACGATCACAGTGAGATCGACGACTATGACGTGTACAACGAGTACGATAACAACGACCACCAAGAGGAAGAGGATATCGATGTGTATCCCGATACTACGAGAAGTGTCGACACGAGTAACGAATACCTAAGCGAGTACGAGTCGGATGCTGAGACTGCGGGCGGCACCACATCGGCCGCGTACCGTAAGAAGAAACCTAAGCCAAAGTCGGCTTGGGCGTTCAAACTCCCGAAGCTGCTACCTACGAACGCCGCCCAGCCAGCACCAACGGTTCCTGCGTCGACGTCTCCCATCCGCCGCGGCTTCAACCATCACGAGTTTTGATCTTGCTGTCTCCGTCTCTCCGTCGCCGTTCCAGGGCCCTAAACTAACGAAGTAATGAAAACCCCATTTTGAGTCTAACCGCCCCACTTCTCCTTCAATAAATACGACCACCGATGAGATAGTTCTCCATATTGTAATCACGATACAAAAGTCTAGCAAGAAGAGCAAAACAATGCAGTTTTTGTTTAAAAAACTTTCGAGATAGAAATCTTTTGGCTTAATGTCTTCGAGTCCTTCTCCATCAGCGTTGTCTTCTGCTCTTGCCCACATATTAATTGCATCCCTTTTCGCCTGCGATCTGGAAAACGTCTACAACTTGCGGCGCTCCTCGGCCGGGAACTTGATGTGGTTGGAGCTCGAGAAGAGCGCAAGCGGAACCGCCGCGGCCGCCACGACCACAATCGCCACGCCCGTCTTGCGCTGCCAGTTCTTGGTCTTGGCCCACCAGCCGCCGGCCGGGGACCACGTGTACTTGGGGTACGGATACTCGCCACCGCCGCTCATTGTCCAGAGGTTTGTAAGGAGACTGTGCGGCTAGGAGGGCCCAGATGACCGGAATTCGAACTTAAACGGAGAACCCATACAAGCGAATATAACAAACTGTGAATTCAGAGGGAAAATTTGATACTACAGTAGTAAAATATTCTAAGACGAGTACGGAATGGGATCTCCTGTCGCTCCTCGCTGCCATATCAATGTCTCCATACTTGACGGGAAATCGTCAGTGATCAACCATTCGTCCTTCACTTGCCCATCTATCACTTTGCCGTTTGTCTTGGAGTTTCTGTGGATATCTACAGCCAAAAGAACTGTGCGGTGGTAGATCGCCAGCCGATTGCGCTTCGAAGAGTCCGTCTCCGGCCACCACATCGACTCCACGTCCGGAACGAACAAAGTATCAGGTAACACGTTGTTCAGAATTCCCACCAGAGACAGCATCACGTCCGACGCACCCGTCTGGAACGGGATCTCCACCTCGGAGCTGGATTGGCCGTAGCCTTCGCGCATGTTGAAGTATTTGATCGCGTGTCGGATGTTGGGTTTGACGCTGAAGTACTCACAGTTGGTTTTCGCGCAAAGTTTCTCGGCCGCCTTAATGAGTCCATTAACGTCCTGCTCTTTGGCTCCACGGAATACTGCAGCCGTTTTGCCCCCTTTACACCACGGACCGGAAATCTCACTTCGGTTCTCACCGCCTACTTCGACTGTACTACCAGTTTTCATTGGACACGCGTCCAGTTTGGCTAAATAGTCGTCGATATCACCCACCGTCTCAGCGTACACGAGCGTCTGGATCGGTGCGTCCACACTCACGACCTTGTTTCCTCGTCCAAGTTCGTGGTCAAAGATGAATTCACGAAGATCCAGCGCTGAGCCTTGAGTCGCTTGAACTTCCTTCGACTTGCGGGGAAGCGTCTTCCCGATCGCCACTCGACCCGCGTACGTGTTCAAGTTGAGGTACTTGCGCATCACATGCGAAAGATGCATGTCCTCCGACGTGGACCAGGACGGTAATCGCTCCTTCATGAAATACTCGAGCCACGATTGCTCCAGGAACCACATGCCGCTGAGATAGTCCTGCTCCGCCCACGATTCCCCCGTGAAGTTTCGTGGCCAGCTCTTATAACCCTCGAAAGTGGCTGCTCGACGGTGGCCATTGTTGCCCCACACGCCCTTCTGGATCTTCATGTACTTGAGATAATCGTTCACTGTGTCTCCGTCAATGGCCTTGTCATCGTCCACTATGAGCACGTACTTGGTGGTGGCCATGTACGCCAACAGGAATCGCCCGTGGAACTTGAAATTGAAGTCGGACACTGTAAACTTGATTTTGTGCGCAAGTGCCGGGTATTTCCTCTTCACTGCCTCGACGACGTGTTTGTATTTCTTCTCCATGGGCGAATTAAAGCACATGACCCACACCTCGGGCGGTGCCACGTGCTTCTGCGTTAAGGCCTTGAGCAATTGAACCGCTAGAGCTTTGGGTCTGCCCTTGAACACGTTGAAGATGATAGTCGTTGACGTGTCGCTTCCACTGAAGTTGCTGGTGTAGAAGTCCCTGCTCATGGGAAGAACTTCCTGACTCGGCTGCACGTCGACTGGGAAATCTTGAAAACTCTCGGCCTCAACTGCTGGAAGTTTGAGCAAAATCTGCTGCGAATGCACATCGACGTCCTGGCCACGGATGAGGAACGGCCGATCGTGAACGACCCGCTTGTCCAAACCTGCAAGGGATCCGACAAACCAACACACGAAGAGAATCCAACCCCCTCCAAGCAGATACAGAGCTCTGGGGCGCTGCCAGACTGCGTCGACGTCGTCAAAGTCTTGCCGTCTGGGCGCCATCGCAATTCGAGGGAAGTTGTGCACTGAGCAGCTTCATAGTCCATGCTTTCGGGGCATCAAAGTGCATTTCGAAAACTCCCAAAAACCACTCGAAACGACCAGCACCATCCCACGTCGACAACCAAAAGCTGACGGCCACTTTTCCTCTTGACAATCTGCCAACGTCACGAACGAAAATTTAGGTGTACAGGCAGTTGAGCGCAGGCAACAACAGACAAACTCAAGAACTAGCCTCGAAAACCCCACGCACTGGTCTACTATATATTTAGTCCCGCTCCGTCCGTACCTTTGCCGCTGACTTGGCCGAGTCCGCTGTGCTACTTACCTCACCAGGCATCGCTCGTCCGTCTGGGGGTTGCGTCACTTGCCTATTGCTACTGGGAGCAGAGCGCAGATCGAGCTAGCGTTGCTTCGTGTGGTTCGACTCGGTCGAGTGTGCGTCCAGCATCCAAAAAGCTGCGAGTTCACTGAAACGTCTTTCGCTTGCCCATGCGCTCGAACTGAGCCACCATGCTGCAGGTCCGCGCAGCGAGGTCGCGAGTCTTGTCGATTACCTGGCGGTGGACCGAGTTCTGCGGCACACCCATGACGATGCGGCCCTCCTGCGAGTCGATCTTGGCGTCAAGACGAGCGTTGCGGATGAGGTTCACGATCCACTTCTCGGCCTCGCCGTCCTCCTGCATCGCCAGCTTGGACGACAGAACCTTCATGTCAATGGTACGGTGCACACGACAGTACATCTCGAAGATGGCCAGACGAGCAGCCTCCATGAAGTCCGTCGAGTTCTTCTCGTACAGGAAAAAGTCGCTGGCCAGAACCACCTCGCACTCGCGCAGCTTCTCCTGGGCAGACTCGAAGTCGAAGTTGACGAACAGGCAGTCGACGAAGTCCACAATCGGGTCGCGGTAGCCCTTGTCGTCCACGCGGAGCACGCGCAGGAGGTCCTTGATAAGGTTGCGACGACGCTTGTGCAGGATCACACCGGCGCACAGGTAACGCAGCAGCCAGGGCGCGTTGCTCTGAATGGCCTCGACACAGCGCGACTGCAGCATGAAGTCCACAATGGCGTCACGGCCCTCCTCGTGCCACGCGAACACGAACAGCGACCAGTGCAGCAGCCACGTGCGCTGCTGGAGCTGCTCCACGGGGCTCATAACAGTCTGTTTTTCATGAAAAAATAACAAAAAGTTAGCTTCGAGGTCACTTTTCATTGTCCAGAGTAGCCACGTGAACGTACGCTGCTCTCAATGACGTCGCTGATGCGGGAAATGTCAGCCAGAGCATCGTCCCAACGGAAGATCAGGATCTCCGCAGCGAGTTTACCCCACAGAGCGTTGAGGAACTGCTCCGACGAATTGGGGATGAGAACGCCGTAGTACGTCAGGTACGTGAGGCAGTCCTGGTAGTTACCGCACTCGTACTGGAGCTTCGCGTACTTGTACAGTCCGTCCAGCACTGCAGGTGTAATCTGGTAAGAAGAACAATTAAAACCACGGTTAGATATCTCTTGTGCGTCTGTATCAATCTGAAAAGAGTTTGTTACCCCCTCGTTCTGCTCCAAATGGGTGGCGTTCAGCAGGTTCTCGCTCTGCAGCTGCATAATCTTCTCCTCGTCCTCAATGAGGTCGAGCATGAGGCTGCACTCGCTCTTGGCAAAGCTCAGAGCGTCCAGAATCTCTCCACGGCGCGTCTCGTACTCCTCTGGCACGTCCTCCGTGTTGTGCAGCGTCTGGTGGATCTCCACAGCAAAGTCCGCCATGTTCGTAGGCTTCAGCAGCGCCAGTTTGGCCGCCATGAGCTGCGCCTCGTCGTACAGTTCGCTGCTGGACAGGAAGTCGATGAGAGGGAACATGAAGTGCAGGTCCATGAACGGCGCCAGGCTGTTGGTCAGGTCGAACTTGGCATCAGGCGGGACGCTCACGCCGGCGTCAGTTTCCTCGTGGTTGCTCATGGTCTCAGCTGTGGCTGTGGGGGGAGGGGGACGAGGAAGAAGGTTGAGCTGATGCAGATGCTGCTTGGACCTTGGTGGCTCGCGGGAATGAGTGGCTGGTTGGCTGGACTCTATTTCACCCGGAAATGACAGGAGTGGATGGTTGAGTACCCGGAATTGGTGGATTTAGTGACTTAAACTCTGGTTTTGGTTAGTTTTAGTGATTACGGTACACGCAAGAAATACTACTCAAGGGTTACTTTTTGAGTTTTAGATTTTACAAGCATAGCCTCACTGGACAAAGATTTGCAATTTATTGCAGTCACGGTACTTTGAATTACAGTACTAAGTACGCACGAACCTACTGGTAGGGTTTATTCCCAAAGTGATGCCTGGACGAATATGTTGCTGGTCATCGAGAACAGTGTCTACTTGCGCGGTAACTAGTGAGACGTCTGTACGGACAACAATGCAGAAATACGTTAGTGCGTACACTACTACTTGCTGTAAAGTGACAATCCTCACCTGGAAAGTGCCGAAATACGTTTTGCAGTCCCTCAAAGGCGCTAATGACGGTCACGAAATAGATGTTCCTCGCTGGTATGCTTCTGTCGTGTACAAGGTGGTGCAACACTGCACACGCCTTCTCCCCACCAGCACACTCCATGTCAAGCAGTAGTACGAACTGCTGAGGGTGAATCGGAGGTAGGTGAGAACAAATGTGTGGCGGTGACAACTTGGACTTAGCAGCTCTTTCCTCGACAAAGACCACACCCGTGGGCGATGATGGGCTGATGTCCGAGAAGGCACGGAGTAGCACCATTCCTTTGTCCTCCATGGAGATGGCACAGAAGTCGGTGGCTTCTAGTGCCTTCATGGTGTGACACAGATCACCATACTTGTTCGTTATCTCTTCCTCGTCATGTGGTAAGCACGTTAGAACCTCTTCAATGAGAAGACGTGCTAGACGCATCGTCCGCTGCTGTAATACGACGGTGCTGATGCTCTCATCTCGCAGCGTTGCGATCAAGTTCCTGCAGGGGTACGAGTAGGCCGAGGCCTCGTGCACGATAAACCTCTTGGGCGAATCCAGTCTATCCGCCGTCATAACATCCCATCTTCCTCGATTGCGTGGGGCTGGGTGATCATGGAGAATATTGTGGTGGCGCATTTGATTATGGTACCGAAGCTGGGATACTTCTGCTTGAACACCAGGAAACGAATACGAGTTGTCCTCACACGGTGACGGAGTTTCTGTCCTCTCGACGACAGGACTTGCAATAGTCTGGATGGTTATCGGAGACGCATGAACCGTACGTGGTGGATCGACTGTGATAGCGACAGTAGGGACTGTTGGTGCCATTGGAGACGCCCGGCGCAAAGTTGCTTTGTGCGATCTCTTCGGATGGGTTGATGTTTGATCTCGAACTCCACGGGTGAGCACCTCCCATCGATTCTTGTAGAGATTGCAGATAGCGGCGCGACTTACGTTGAACTCCTTGGCAAGTGCCACCTGTTTCTCGCCGTTGTCGATCCGCGCGATGATCTCCTTGCGGGCACCTTCACTCAGGTATCTTGAAGTGCGTTCACGACGTGGTGTAATTGGCGAGAGTTCTAAAGAAGATGGCCTTGGTGAGATTGAGCTTGGTTGAGCCTCGCGTCCTTCCTGAGTCAGGTCAAACCTCTGCGTCCGTGGATACGAAGTCATGTCTTCCTCTACTGATGGTGGCGTCTTCCTCTTGTGAAGTTGGTTTTCAAAGTGGTGGGTCAAAGCCGAGATGGCGAGCTCGATGCTGATTTTGGGCTGGGGAGTTGCGATCGGGGGTGGCACCATAAGCATTTGTCATAGACAGAGATATGTCAATTGAAAATGGATGAGGCGTAGCGGTGTCTGGCTTTCCTACATCTCTTTTGCGTCATACTATGAGGGTTTAGTTTTGAAGTGGAGGCGTGTGTACCGCAGATATTGTCTTCCCGCCATTATGCAAGACTTGCAAGCCATGAACGTATTGTGCTGGTGAAATGTGCAACAACACGTTTCTGCAGGCAAGGTCCGCGCTGTCTCAACGCCAAAGACTGGCCGGCGTTCATCAGCCAAGGGCTTTGATGACCTGTTGAAGTTATTGAACTAACACGCGCTGATTGTGAAGGAGGAGGGAACCGGAGGCTCACACGCCGCTACACAATCAGGACTCTTGATTCAACAGGGACTTCATAAACAACGACATCATAAACATCTTTCTCCCACTTGATTTCTTTGGAGGAATGTTGTTCAACAACTCCAAAGAGCTTGTTGCTCACTCACATGAAGACCGGTAATTGGTTTATCGAATTGGCATGCTTCCATGCAAGTTTGCTTACAACAAGAACAACAGCAACATTTTGGTTGGTGGACTCTTCAACTTGTTAGGTAGTTAGTGGTCCATCCCTTTTTCGGTGCGCGAACGATACCTGTCCTTACAGTCGGGCCTGCTGCTGCTGCATCAGGAGGTCCGCGAACGGCTGCAACTTCATAGCCATCTTGAGGTTGCCCTGCAGGCGCAGCTTCTTCCGGATTAGTGCTTGTTGCAGCCGCAGTCGACCTGCAGCCAGATCGAGGAAGTCCTGCTCGTCCATGTGAATCTGGAGGTCCGACGCCAGACGCGGGTTACGTCCTTCCAGCAAGGTGCCCTTACCATTCAGCAAGGTAATCGTCCAGATCTCTTTGTTGATGTGCCATTCGAGCACACCCGAGATCTGTTTGCTAAGAGCATGACCCTTCTCCTGCAGGGTAGCTCGCAACCGGTCAAACACTTCCGCGCACTCATTAGATCGAGACGTCGTCAATGACTTGGGCGGAGCCGTCACGTTGCGCATCATGGGCTCGAATGAGTCCTGCGTGGACGTCGGGTGGGTCACGCGACTGAAGTCCACTACGTCGCGCCACTGCTCAGCAACGAGCTCGGGTGTGAACTGGCTCGGGTCTGTGGGGAAGCCGACGCCATGTGTACGCTGTAGACGCAGGGCTCCCACCCAGCCTCCTCCCAGCTCAAACAGCTCTCCGTTGTCCTTGCAGGACGAGTGGCATAGGTACACGATGATCGGCGACGTCAACTCCGGCGTCAGCTGGGCGTACACGTCATCAGGCCACACAGGCTGCGTGAGGCGCGTTCCAGCCACAGGGGACACCGCGTTCACGGCAATATTGTACTTGACGCCTAGCACACAGCAACGACAGAGACAGTGTAAAGCACTAGCATTCTCCTTTTGTATCTAAGCAGAATAAAAACCTTCGCGGTTGAGGGCTACAGTGAAACCCACAAGTCCCATCTTCATAGCGGCGTAGTTGACTTGTCCGAAATTGCCGTAGAGTCCTGCACCCGACACGCAGTTGAGGATGCGGCCGTACTTCTGTCGACGCATGATGGGCCACACAGCCTGCGTCACGATGAAGGTGCCAAGCAGACTCGAGCGGTACACGTCGTCCCTACCGTACATATCCATAGTTTAGTGGCGTATAACTTTCCTTGTGCTATATAAATGCAACATGTACCAGTTCTCCTTCGTCATCTTGCGGAAGGATCCGTCGCGGATCACCGTAGCGTTCTACAGCAGCAACAGAATGACCATCACTCTTTTCCGCACTCAAACATACAAAATTGCTGTTCCGCTTTACATTGATCAAGATATCCACACGCTTGAAGTTATCCAGTGCCGTCTTGACAATCTCCGCGCCTTCCGTCACGCTGTGGTGATCACCCACTGCCACGCCCCCTCGACTGCGGATGTCTTGAACGACGCTCTCCACCAGCGAGCGGTCGGCGTCATTGTCGTTCACCACCACACGTACACCACGCAACGCCAGTGCCTTTGCCCACGCACGACCGAGCCCACGACCGGCGCCTGTGACGATCGCCACCTGCGCTGAGTCTCCGCTTCCGAACGACAGCATCTTCCTCTATGCTTCCTTCGCTTTTTGTGCCCAAGTTGAAGATTCAAAATGTGGTACACACGTAAACAGTTAGAAGATTGTGTGGCAATAGTACGTAAAGTTACATCTAAAGATACCAACAGCTTTTTGTCAGCTATTTTTAGCTGAAGGTCACTTTAGTGCACTGCAACGATGGCGGCGACGCTGATCCACGCCGAGTTCGGAGACGACTGCGACCTGTACAAGGTGATGGGCGTGCAGCGTTCAGCTACCGACAAGGAGATCACTCGCGCCTACCGGAAGCTTGCGTTGAAATACGTACGTCTTTATTTTTGCAGTATCTTGATCAGTTGAAGCCGCTTGACGCTTGTGATACATTGCAGCATCCGGACAAACAGCGCGGCGATGAGGCTTCACGCGTCAAGGCTACAGCCAAATTCCAGGCTGTGAGTGCCATTCACTCGATCCTCAGCGACAAGGAAGCGCGTGCAGTGTATGATGAATCAGGCACCATTTTGTCGGATGACCAAAACGAGAAGTCCCCGTCGTTCCAGATGTGGACGCAGTACTTCGCGCGAGTATTCCCTAAGGTTACGAAGGAGGATATCACTCGTTTTGAGGGGGAATATCGTCATTCAGACGAAGAGCGATGTGACGTGCTGGCCGCGTACACTAAATACGAGGGTGAGATGCAGCACGTCATGGACTCAATTATGCTGTCCACTGACGATGACGAGGAACGCTTTGCCAAGATAATTCAGAAGGCCATCAAGGATAAGGAAGTGAGTATTGAGCTATAGAATGATGTGGTTTGAAATGGACTAACAATTTGTGGTGAATGAGCTCAGGTGAAGACGTTCCCAACGTGGCGCGAATATGTTAAGGAGCAGTCTAAGAAGAAGAAGAAGAAGAAAGAAACGCCGGCAGAGCAGAAGCGAAAGCAGGCCAAGCGTGAGAAGGAAGAGCGAGAGGCTGAAGAGCTCTTCAACAAGATTCGCGGCAAGCGTGGTGAAGGCTCTGGCAGCACTGCACTAAGTACTGAAAGGTAACATCGTGTTTTTGAGTTGTTTCACCCGAAATGTATTGTACTGACTGCTAGTGCTTGATGTGAGCAGAAAGCGCGGCTTCGAATCACTTCTAGGGAGCTTAGAGGCCAAGTATGTTGAAAAGGGCAAGAAATCTAAGCGTAAGGCTCCACCGCGTGATATTGGTGAACCCAGTGAGGAGGAGTTCTTAGCGGCGCAGAAGCGGCTAAAGCGTAGCAAGAAGAAATGAATGAGGTGAAAATCGAGAGTAAATCGAGTGATTCTGGGTAGTTAACAGCTTCAATTGGCTTTCTTTCATTTCACAAGTAGCAGTTTCTAGGCGCATAGTAGCGTTCATATCGGATGTCAAGTTTGGTTTATCCCTTAAACTCGCTAAAGGTTGTAGCAGTGGGCGTATCTGGAGCGGCAGTCTCGCTCACCTCCACCGCAATCGGAATCGACTCCCTGTTCTCCATGGAAACGCTCATGTACTGGCCATTGTATTCGCAGGATGCATCGTATCCGGCGTACACGAGCAAGGCATCTTCCTCGCGCGACACCACGTGCTCATCATAGTCACGCGACTGGTAGTCGACGTGCACAAACGCACGTTCCACCTCCTCCAAGTTCTCGACCTTGAACTGCATTTGCAGCGCGATGTCATGAGCCAACTTCACTGACATTTCACCTGGAACCACGACCTCCAGCTCCACGAGATACTTGGATCCGAAGTGGTAGGCGCGTACGATGTCAAGCTTCATGGACGGGTGGTGGCGGTTGCACAGATCTTTCACTTCTCCGATGAACTCCTCACTAGCGCACACGCCCACAAGCTGCGTGACCTGCTCCCAAGCCATTTTGCCCCACGCCACCATGATGTAGACGAAGATGATGATAGCACCAGCAGGATCGACGTACCAAGCCTCGGGCTCCACTGCAGCAACAATGTAGGCTGCGACAGCGAACGAGTTGCTGAGCATGTCGTTGAAATTATCCTGGTGGATGGCCTCAACTGCAACGGAGACTGTGGACTTGAGGATCCAGGCAGAGTAGAACATGAGACCGATCTTGACTACCACCGCGGTGACAGCGATAGCGATAGCCGCGGCCGAGAGGTTGGGCGCTTCAGGTTCGTCCGACGAAAACCCATCAATGAGCTTCTTCACTGCCTCATGGATGAAGACAATCGACGCCAGCACCATGACGCTAGCAGCAACGATGATAGCCACAGGCTCGAAACGCGACGTGCCAGCAGGGTATTTGGCATAGTCCTGCTTCTTGCCCGAGCGGGTGCCAGCGTACCACAGCAGGCCCTGGACGAAGAGGTCCACCATGTTCTCGACCAGGGCCGAAATGAGAGCGAGCGAGTTGCTGGCAATGGCGACGGATGTCATGACGATAACAATGATAATGTTCGTTGTAAGCGAGGCCTTGAGCACGACAGCCACGTGATCCAGCGGTTCTTCTCCACGCAGAACTCGCCGCAGAGTTGCGAAACGCGCAGCCAGACCATTCTGGGCCGCGTTAGCAGTGGGGGATACTGGTCGAGCTAGAGGACTCTCCATTTCTTGGTGGGGACTTGAATGGCTCCGATTGAATGGACTTGAACCCGTTGGAGCAACTTCGCAAATGGCACCACAGGAATGGATCCAAAGCAGCGAAAACTGGTGCAGATTAATCGGCGGTGCTTTGCACTGAGAGCGCGTGCGTGCTTCAATTGGATGGAAGCACTGCTTCCATCCAATTGAACGGTGAACCGCGCAGAGATGTCCGGGTTCTGGTCGGCTTGTCGACTGCTTGCTGGAGTCGGTCCGTACATGTACCGCAATCATTCCGAGAGAAAGCAGTTGCAGTGGGATCGTCCTCGCTGTTCAATTTTATTTAACGCGTGTGTACAGCTACGCACTCTAGGAAGAGAGCGTCGCCAGTAGTGTAGTACTGTAGTCATTTTCGTATTTTCCTCTGAGAATGAAAGAATATAAACAGGATTTATACAGTAAATACCAGCATCAAGGTCATATTGACATTGCACAGCGACACTTTCTGCAGCACTTTAAAACTTCCAGCAGCAACTCTCATTTTTCACTGTGTGTTCAACTGTAATTTTTGTTGTTGGAAGACACTTACAAAATTCCAGTTTACACTATCAAAATTCCAAATCGGAACGAAGCAGCAACAAGCATGAGCGCGTTCTTCGAGCAAAAGGTCAAGGCCCCCGTCGTGAAGCTGCTTAAGTCTGGCGGTGCGTCTTGCCCTCTCCTCTCTCCCTAATTGGTTTTATACTAACTCTTATGCAGCTTCACCCAGCAGCATCGCGCTGGCCATGGCATTCGGCGTCTCCGGAGGAATCTTCCCCATCCCTGGCGTCACGACGGTCCCTGTCATGGCTGCCATCTTCCTCTTCCGACTGAACCCTGTGGCTGCCATGCTGACGAACTACCTGGTGACCCCGCTTAATATTGCGTCCGTCCCCGTCTTCATGTACGTCTGGATCTGCTCATTTATTTTCTAGAATTATTGACAAATTCGTTTTGCAGTTACTACGGAAATGTGGTATTTGGAGGAGGAGATGGAGAGGGAGAATTCGCCATGAGCACCTTCATGGAGGACATTAAAAAGGATACGCTCAACACGCTGCTGTTGTTCCGGTTCACTCTGCTACACGCCATTTATATGTGGCTGCTCGTCATGCCAGTGCTCACACTCGCCATCTACGGTGTCCTGACGCCTGTGCTACGTCGTGTCATGCCCAAGAGCAAGGATGAGGGCAAACATGCTTGAAGAGCTCGTTGTATGCATTTTACACTACACAGCCATCCCCATCGGCTTTAACCAAGTTACATAGATCAGTTCTGTTGAGTACAAGTTGTACTAGTCCTTGAACTCCTCGAAGCTGCCAATGCGAGGCGTAATAACAGCAGCACTCTCCGGCGAGCTGAGAGGCGAATTGTTAGCGTCAATTTGGACAGCAATGCGTACAGTATCGTCCTCCGTAGGCACGGAAGCGTACATCTCACCACAGTTTTCCATCGTATGCTGCTCTGAGCTGTAACCAGCGTACATCAACAACGCGTCTTCCTCGCGCGACACAACATGCTCGTCATAGTCACGCGACTGGTAATCCACATGCACGAAAGCTCGCTCCACCTCATCCAGATTCTCGACCTTAAACTGAAGCTGTAGCGCGATATCATGAGCGTCCTTCACCGACATCTCAGCAGGTACAACAACCTCCAACTCAACGAGATATTTCGAGCCGAAGTGGTAGGCGCGAACAATGTCCAACGTCATGGACGGGTGATGGTGGCGACTCAACTCCTTCACTTGCAGCACAAAGTCCTCACTGGCACACACACCGACGAGCTGCGTGACTTGCTCCCAGGCCATTTTGCCCCACGAGACCATGATGTAAATGAAGATGAGGATGGCGCCTGCCGGATCGACGTACCAGGCCTCCGACTCGACCGCAGCGACAATGTACGCTGCAATAGCGAAGGAATTGCTGATGGTATCATTCAGATTATCCTGGTGGATCGCCTCCACTGCCGCAGAGAACGTGGACTTGAGGATCCAAGCCGAGTAAATCATCAACCCGATCTTCACGATCACCGCTGTGACTACGATGACAATGGCCGCAGTCGAGAGTGACGGAGCTTCTGGCTCCCCTGACGTAAAGCCGTCGATCAGCTTTCTAGCCGACTCCTGAATGAAGACGATGGACGCCAAGACCATGACACTAGCCGCCACAATGATGGCTACAGGTTCGAAACGAGACGTTCCTGCTGGGTACTTAGCGTAGTCTTGTTTCTTGCCAGACCGAGTTCCAGCGTACCATAGGAGACCCTGGACGAAGAGATCTACCATATTCTCAACGAGGGCGGAGAGTAGGGCAAGTGAGTGGCTGGCGATGGCGATGGACGTCATACAGATCACGATAATGATGTTGGTGAAGAGCGAGGCTTTTAACACCACGGCCACGTGATCCAGATTGCGCTCACCACGTGCAACTTGAAGTACAAAGTCCCAGGGCATGACTGTAGCGGGTTTGGAGGCGACGGGCGAGGCCAATTCAGGTGGCGAAGCGTCTGGCGGACTGCGCACTGCACTGGAGACACGTTGGCTCATGGGAATTAGTACCGCGGACGCGACTTGTCGAGGAAGAAGCTTTAGCGAAGATGAAGGTGTGAATCGCCGCAACCATTCCTGTCGTTTTGTGAAATTTATTATCTTATTACCTGGAGGAATTAATGTATTGGATAGAAGTGCAGTCACTAACTATAGAGTAAATTGTATATACATTTCATTCACTGTAAAATCATATAATAATTTCATGTTTATTAGCGCAATAGCTGTGCGGTTCCGGTGGTCAAGATTTGGCTTCAACATATCTTTTAAGCACCAGCGGATGGATCCGTCTCAGACGGGTAATTCTTGCTACGCAGTGCTTCAGCCAGGCTGCAGGAGTGACATCAGCACAAGCGTTAGGATACTTCAAGCCCCAAGATTTATGCGCAACGAGCGTACCAATAGAAAGGGTTGAACTGCTTCACTTTCACCCCGCTCGGATTCTCACTAACAGCTAAACGGATCCCTCGAACTGGCAACCACTTCTCTGTCATCACGTCCACCGGTGCACCCAACTTATTGGCGATCTTCTTGGTGAGGCCTGCAAGTATACGACACGCAGGCGAGTTGGACAGGATCTGCGCTGGTAAAGCGGCGCCTGTGCTTTCCAGAAATCCGTTCGTACACTGGAAAACCATAACAATTGGCGGTACCCCCCTCTCAGTTAGCCCAACATTGGCCCAGTCGGAGCCGTGGCGAGTGAGTGTCTTCAAGCACAGCTTCCACGTCTGATTCTCCGTGTCTGGTAAATACAGCAGTGATCATGTAAACCATTTTCAACACCTTTTTGAAGAGTGAAATACTTACCGTAATTCGACAAACGTTGAAAACGGATTCTCTTTGCCGATAGGAAGACGCGCTGGTCTTCTTCGCCTCTCCGAGTGCGATTCAACACTGGTTTGCTCCAGTTCCCGTCCATTTCCACTGTGAATTCCATTGCACGCGCTCCACTCCGCCTCAAAGTCCACACATACTCGAATGTGTTATCTCCATGCAGAATAATCTGGATTTTGCTTCCGTCACCTTCACCAGCGCTCTCCATTGTGGTGACAACTGGGGAGGTCAATGCTCGGGATGTCATTCCAGGCTTGAGTGGTGCTGCATTCGTTCCATCGTGCGTGATTTCGTCTTGGTGAGAAGGCTGTGAAGGCGGAACAGAAGCGTAAATGCCAGGCAGAAACGTGTATATTGGCGTCTCGGGTGAGCCCCCAAGCTGCTTCCAGCTGACGCGCTCATCTGCAGCACGCAGCAAAACTTCTATCGCAGCCTCCACCCGAGTCTTTAAGAGATCGACATCCTGCTTCGTCAGCATTTTCAGCAAATGTCGATAGTTCTTGGCAGAAATAGACGAGTAATTGGAGCAATGCACGAAACGAATGAAATGGAGGACAATAGTGAAGGAGGAGACGACAGCTATGCGAACGCGTATCTCAATGATGACGTGGAGGAGAGCGACGATGTCGAACTGGCTGAAATGCTAGCCAAAGTGCAGTCCATCCAGCAGGTAGAGGGACGTCTACCGACCGAGACATCGACACCTGCAGTAGCTATTGAGGCGGTTACATTTTTTTCGGTTCGTATGCGGGTCCGGTCTAGGTAGCGGGTCTAGGTTTTTTATAAATTACTTTCATACTTTAGATCCAGTTCCTAGACCCCGACCAAAACAAAAGACAAAAATTACTGGGGGCGTTACTACTTTTTATCTGAACCACGTGTTGTTTTAGTGTCCGATTTGCGAAATGGCAAGATATCCGGACCATTGCACAGTTTCTTTTCTTGTTAGAGTTCCTAACAACAGCAACTTCTCAGCAACATTTTAGCAACTCAACAGCAACTTACACCCGAACCCTAAACCTGCCAAACCCTGACTTGAGGGCTAATGTCACTTACTTAGCACACCGTGCGAAGGCTTCGCTTCGCACGTCGATGCTAACTCGTTCTCGTTGGTCCAGGGAGATTTACCATAGTCTTGCAGCGCTACGCGCTGCGCTTGGTCTCGCCTGCCTTTCTTGGTTGCACATCAAAAGAGAAATGACGACCTGTTTTTAATTTTTAAACGTACGAAATTAGCTCCAAGCCAGGAATTTTTGTTGGTAATATTGCGTCTAATGCTAGTAATTAGGAGTGTCTTTAAGCAGGTTATTTTTCGGATCAGATGGTTGGTCCGAATTTATCCGTAATATATAGACAAAAAACCTTAGACCCGCTGACTAGACCGGACCGGCAGACGAACCAAAAAAAAATCTACCATTGAGGCAAAAGGAAATCCTATGAGCGCTGCGAAAGCGTCACCCCGGGTGTCAATACCTTCCTCCTCAGAGGTTAGAAAATCGCAGTCACTCGTGAATTCTCCGTCATCATTAGCAGGAATTTACAAAAGTCAAGATGGCATTACAACGATCTCACGCAGCGTATTAAGCGCGAGAAACACAGGCACAGGCACCTTGCTGGGGGTCAAGAAATCCGCAATATACGAGGACAAACTGCTTCAGTGCGTGACGACTCCGAAGGCTATTAAGAAACTCCAGCAGAAAGCAGTAGCGTCCCCTCCTGGTACGACGTGGCTTACTCTGTTCTTCATCTGAATACGAATGCTAATTTTCAGGTGTCTGTGTCCAGCAACTATTGGCGTAGGTGGTGAAAGCCTTTTCGCCCACGAAAGTTTATCGTAACGTTTCTTGCTGTTGTTTTTGCTAATCAGAAACGAATCGAAACGCTATCAGCCCCATCAAAGAAATCAACAGCTCGAAAGTTTGCAACTGATGATGAGGAGCTGCACTGCCGTTTTCAAATGCGGAAATCTAAATTCTCTTCCAGAGACGATTTCGACGGTAGTGGCGACTCAGGGCAAAGTTTTCTTACTCGGATGGAAGCAGGAGAACGAAATCGCCGGAAAGTAAGTGTTCTACGGTGAAGGAAAGAAATTAAACGACTAACATTTCTGCATCAATTGTAGAAACTTGAGTTGAGTCGAGGCGAAAATGACTACAACGCACGTCTGGTAAACTACCAAGACCTGGTTCACCTAATACTCCTTAATTGTTGTACTTACAGCCTCCGTTGCGCTTCCAGGATAAAAAAGCTTGTCCAAAGTGTGGCCTTCCCCAATCGTACTCGGAGTTCAAAGACAAGAAGAAGAAATGTCAAATGTGTGGAGTGGAATTCCGCTTCCTGAATGCGTGGGGAGATATTGAGCAAAGTTTCACCTCTCGGATGGTAGATTCTTTGCGGGCTAGAGCTGAAAGGAAAGAACAAATCTATGCTCAGGTGACTTCTGACGAAACGAATCGGCTTAGAGTACATAAGACGGCTAAGCAACTGGATTACGAAAAGCGGCTCGCGATGAAGCACAACACTCAAACCTTTCTCGATCGCAATTACAAACCAACGAGTGATTCTAAAACCAAGAAAGCGCAGATAGAGCTGGAGGCAAAGCGAAGTACTGGACGGTCAGCAAAATAAAACTCTACTGAAGATTATAAAACTGTACAGCAGCTACTTCATCTGCCGTGAGATTTCTCTGTGAAATTGGAGGAGAAAAAGAGGTCAGTGTCAGATCTACGATAATAGGGCATGCCTGAATACTGACTGAGCGCGAAAGCGGGTTCCAGAAAACAGTGGAGCAGTTGAATATCCCGAAGCGGTGACTGACGTACGCGAGTAGGACTACAACGTACACATTCACATCGAAAGAACGTGAGTTTTGGAGCCAACATCTTCACGCTGGGTCGACTTACCGGGATAATTGCTTTATAAGAATAGCAGTATGTCGGTTGTAGAGGAACTGGTGGTTGCTTCCACACTGGAAGTCTGGACCTGTCTTTGCTCCTTCGAGTGTTTGGATCTGCTGTTCGAGGTGATAACACTTCAATAAGAGCTGTGCATCTCGTTGGACTGTTTGGTTCGTCCGAATCTGAAGACAACTCTACGTCCTGGTTTGTTGGACCCAGCACCAACTTCTCCGGAATAGGACCAGGACATCGCGTATCCGTCTTTATCCCCTGACGAAATGTAGTGTTTTCTTCATGAAAAGTAGGGGGCTGCACACAAAAAAATGAGGTTAGCATTTTACGAGAGAATCTTCAACAATACTCACATCATTTATATGAGGTATTGATGGCTGTTTTCCCAATCCCCTCGCGACGCGATCCATCTCTTTCAACTTGTTCTTAAACTTTTGGAGATTTTGTTCGAACTCTTCTTGCTCTTGGCTGCATCAGGGTTAAGCTTTAAGAAAACTAAAAAGAATAAAATGATGCAGGAAAAACTCACCGATTTTGATTTTCAGCAAATTGTCTCATGCGCTTTAATCGCGCAGCAGTTTCAAGTCGCAGTCTTCTCTCCAATAGTTTTTGATTTACACCGGCGTCTTCATTTCGCTCCGAACAGTCTGCAGGGTCGACGTTATCGCTGTGAATTGCCTTACGGTTTGACCTAAAACAACAAATACAGAGTTTAGTCAGTGAAAAATGGCCCCAGACACTCTCATTGCTCGAGCACTTGCACTCTCCTCGTCGTTTTTCTGTGGAGAAACTTCAACTTCGTTGAGTTTGGATTCACTCCAGGTGCAGTTG
The DNA here is from genome assembly GCA_030324255.1 of Phytophthora capsici. NCBI lineage: Eukaryota > Oomycota > Peronosporomycetes > Peronosporales > Peronosporaceae > Phytophthora > Phytophthora capsici. Next base: position 1,230,209 of record CM059353.1, read on the forward strand.
ACAACAGTGACGTATCTGGTGTCTTTTCTCGTCGTTGTACCCGGACGCGTTCGTTGGCTTTACGTCTACTCTCTTGGGCCCTTCTAATCTTTTCAGCGCATTCCTCTGCAGCATTTACTGCGTCAGCCTGTTGTTGTTCTACCTCTCGGAGTGTCTGTTCATGTCCCAACTGGTTCGTTCTGGCAACTCGAGCACGCGCTCGCTCCTGTGCTTGTTTAACCCTTTCCATCTCTTTCTTGTGTTTCTTTTTCTCTATCTGCTCCAGTTTTGCCTTATCTTCATCCTGTTTAAGTGACTTTCTGCCATGCTTTATAGCAATCAACGGCAATTTGTCCTCTTCAAGGGCCGTTTCATCGCCAATTGCCTTCTCTTCTAGCCCCTCATGCACCCTACCGAATCCTGGCACTAGTACAGGTAGCTCCAATTGCCTTGCTGCCAGACACAACCGCCTCGCACGCTCCAGTAGCTCCCTGTCCTCCTCCATGTCTAAACTTCAAGAACAGTTCTCGTAGTGGATTGGACAGCTAAATTTAAGTCTGTAGCACAAATTTCTTCTTTTCATGTTACCTTGAATAATAAATACTTAATTTCTTCTTGTTAACGTTTATTGATGCTCCTTAATTTAATATTCCTTTCATTTCAGTTCCAGAGATTTGGTTCTTAATTTCAGAGCATCTCTTTTCGACCAATCGCAGCACCGCGACGTGGCAGCGAGCGCTCTTGTGCGTCATTCTCCCTTATCCGCAGGACCCAAGAAGCAGCGGAGACCATGGCGAAGAGCTCGGAAGACACCGCGGCGTTGGCCGAGCAGCTGCGCCAGGAGCGCAAGAAGTTGACGTTGTTCCGTCGTCCGTTCAGCGTATTGTACCACTTCGGCATCGTCTTCGTGCGCTTCCTCACGTGGCTGGCGCTTCGTGTGCAGCGCAGTCGCGCCACTCGCTTCGTTCTGCTGCCTCTGCTGCTGCTGTGGCTTGTGGCTTCGAGTCGCGATGGACCCCACCGACAGCTTCTGGACGAGTTCAACGACAGCGTAAAGTTCGTCGTCTGGTGGGTCGGTCTTGGGGTGCTATCGAGCGTAGGGCTGGGCACGGGAATGCACTCGGGCATTCTCTTCCTCTTCCCTCACATTTTCCTAGTGGTTCAGGGCGCGCAGGAGTGTAAATCTCTGGATTTCGACAGTCGCCACCACATGTGGTTCCACCCGTTTGAAGCCAGTTGCAACAATGTGCCTGAGATTTCCACTGTCACGTTCGCTGCCATCTTCTGGAAGGTTTTCCTGCCCTGTATGCTCTGGGGAGCAGGCACCGCAGCTGGGGAGATCCCGCCCTATGCACTCAGCCGAGCTGCCAAGCTGGCCGGACAGCGCAATGAAGAGTTTGAGGAGATCTCCGAGTCCAAGTCCCAGTACAATCTCATGAACAGCATGAAGGACTGGATGATCCGCTTCCTGGAGAAGCACGGCTTCTGGGGTGTGCTGCTCATGTCAGCCTGGCCTAACATGGCCTTCGACCTGTGCGGTATCTGCTGTGGACACTTCCTTATGCCCTTTTGGACGTTCTTTGGCGCTACTCTCATCGGCAAGGCGCTCATTAAGGTCAACCTGCAAGCCGCGTTCTTCATCACTATCTTCACGGACGCGCACCTCAAGAGAGTGGAAGCTTTCATCGGACACGTCACTCCGGAGCAGTGGGGACTTGGCTCTCGTGTTAGCGAGTTCCTGCTCGAGTGTCGTGAGAAGTTCCACTCGGCGCAGGTTAAGGCTGCTGCGGAACATGCAGGCACGGCCACAGCGGCTTCTAGCAGCAGCTTAGTCTCTCAGGTGGGCTCCTGGGTCATGGTAGCTTTTATAGCCTACTTTGCCATCTCGTGCATTGAGCAGTTCGCGCAGCAGCACGCGGCGGAAGAGGACGAGAAGAAGCTCACGAAGAAGGAGAAGTAAAAGGCGGCAAGTGCAAGAATACAACTGTCCGAGCAGGTGAAAAGAAAGATGGAGCGTGTAAAGACTTCCCTTTCCGACTGTGTCCACTGCCCGAGTATGAGGAAGTCGAGGGAGTCCTGAAACTTGGCGAACTGCATATTGATCTAGCCTTTGCACGATGTTGGATACCTCTTTCGCTATTAAATCGCTTCAGAATAGAGAGTTTTCAGAATTGATTTTTTTAACACCTAGCAATGTACAGCTCGAATAGTTCAAGCCTTAGCCGATTTCTCCTCTCGTTGCTTGAGATCTGCACGCTGAAGAGCTTCTAATCGCAACTTCTCCGACTGTGCTAACACTTCATCACCATTCTGTTCGGTATCACCCAATCAGTTTTGCTTAGTTGACAAGTTCCTTTGATGCAACTACTTCAACAACAACAAACCTTCAAGGCAATGATGTCCTCACGATAGCGTACATCCGATGGAAGCGCATTGTCAACAGGCGTGTGATCAAACACTGGCTCGGACTCCACATGCCAATATCTAAAGCAAAAGTCATCCAGTTAGGATTCTTTCGTAGGAATCAAACATCTCAGTCGGCTTACGTCTTCCCGTCGAACTGAAGATGCGATAACCACGAGCCGTTCACAGTGGCCACGGCATGTTTAGCAGATTTCTGTTCATACAAAGTAATTCACTTCAGTTGAATCACTCATTCTTCACTTTTTCGTATCCTCACCTTTGCAGGATAGATGCAGCCCTTGATATCGTCACTCTGCGACTTTTTCAAGAAGCTGTTGTTCGCGTCAAAGTTGAGCTCTCCCACCAAGTGGTTGGTCGAGTCCTTAAACTTGGAGGACCCGACGATCTCCACCACTCGATCACCAAACAGAATTCCGCTCATCTTGATCTGAGGCATCGTGTAAGTGATAACAACTCCGTCGTGGAATGCGATGGTCGCAGTGCCGTTCTGGTAGTTGGCAAGAGAATTTCGAGTCGAAACAGACTCGAACTCGTAAACCCCAGACAATCGGTACAACCCCTTGGGTCCTACTACAGTGAAAGCAGACTTGACAGGGTGGTGGCTCACATGCTCAAGGAAAACCTGCGTTCCGTCAGGGTACGTGGCCTCGTACGTCTCTCCTAAGATGGGGTTGAAAGGCTTCAGTTGGCCGACACAGAAGTGCAAACCACCAGCCACGAACGCCATGACGAACTTCATCCGCTCAATTGGCTCTGACCCACTAAGTGCTGCCTTCTTGAGCACTGTAGGAGCGTAGTTCCACCCGTTGGCTACGCGTTCGAGCAACGAACGAGGCTCAAAGATGCGGATCGGTAAGGAGATTCGTACTGCCAGTTTACCAGACAGAAGCTGCGACCCGACTTGCATCATGACCTCCTTGAACACTCCTTGCTGCTTCTTCAGCGCTTCTCTGTCTTGAAACACCACTCCACCGCGTTTGTTGAGCTTGAAGTGCTCCATCCACTGCATCCGGTCTTTGGTTTGGAGTTGCGCCCAGGAATCCTGCGCACTGAGAACCGGACGTTTCCGAGGGCATTCAGTCGCTGCCTTCTGCGCCTCAATGCTAGTGATGGAGCTCTCAGGGATGACATTGTCGATGTGCAGACTCACGGTAGACAGCACGAGCGCGTCATGGCCGAGTTCACACGTCGACATTTTTGGTTCGAGAAGCCCTGGGGTGTTCCTGAGTGGAGAGAGCGCTGAAAATTGCGCAGTGGGGGGCTTAAAAGATGTTGCGCGACGCGAATGAAAGCAACCATGTGCTGATAGCTAGAACTGCTGGTAGATGAGAGCGCCGGTATTCCTGGACATGTTCGCTAGTTCACTGCATCGTTCTGACTCGAAGACGTTGAGCGTGGAAGTCCTGGTCCGCTATTCTTGGGGTAGCCACGTCTTCTTGTCCGGTTAGCTTTGCTGGACAAGTTCGGTTCAGCGTTTAACTGGCGAATACCACACAGTACAGGAAAAGGTAGCCGCCTCACCGTACTCTGCCTGAAAATGACGAATACGCAAACCCTTGACCAGAAAAACCAGAAGGGGTAGTCTATTTCCTGTACAGGATGTCAATGGTGCTGCCTTATTGCTTTTCAGCGCTGTATTCAGTGATCAACGCTGTGAGTGCGTCATACGTATAGAGCGACGAGGTGTGACCATCGCTCCATGTGACAGCGAACGCATAGTTACCCTGGGCAACGTATAGTTAGTTACCGTCGCAAAATACGAATAGACTTCGATGTACCTTTCGTTCGACTGCCGTGGGGTGAATATCATCCGGAATCGCAGTTGGATCCAAAATCTAACAACAACCAACAACGCTGACGTTATCTCGACTGGTTAAGGCACAATTTCATCTACTGCACAGCATACCTGCTCTCCAGTGAATTCGTCGATGCATTGGGCGCAACGGCATCTAAATGGTGTACAAACCAGAACGTTAGGCATGCAGAGTTCCTGAACGTGCGCGAGTCTACTTACCGAGTTCTAAGGTCAGCTGGGTGAAGGACAGCCTCTTTTGCTGCGTTTAAACTGTATAAACGGAGGACGATGCCGCGGTTCTTGTCATACAACAGCTCAGGCGCCAGACGAATGTTGTGTTTCAGCACAACCAGTTCCTTCGCAACCTAGAAGTAGTGCCTGTTAAAACAAACGCTCACGTATAGCTGATAAAAATGAACGTACTGTGGTGGCCAACGAGTCGTATATCTTCTCTTGCTCTGGTGATAATCCAGATAGGACGAATGGGCTGCATTTCCAGCAAATAGATTACGTTAAAACGACAACACAAACTAACCTAGAAAAATGAATCATCACGCACCGTCCTGAATCACCAGACGAACTAAACTGCTCCGAGATCGGTAGTTTGAACACGTTCTTCATGTTGTATTTGTCGACAAGCTCCTGCGTATGGCCCGCGCCTTCTCGAACGGCAAATGTTAACAACATAACAATTGAATACTAGTTGAGGTAATACGTACCAAACGGATAATGCCGTTGCCCATGAGAGCAGTCGAAGTAGGACATATTCTCCACAACAGCAGCCGTCTTCACCTGTACCATCATAGCATCCAGGTCAACGGCACCTCTAAAGCTTACCCTCGAAGACATACCTTTAGATCCTCGAACATTGAAATTCCTTTCTCAACGTCAACGAAGCTGAACAATGACAACAACATCAGCCACTTTATACTGCCATGGTTGGCTCTAACATCTCAGAACGTAGCGCCTGTACCTGAGTCTCTGTGGCGTTGTTACCACCACTGCTGCTGAGATGGCCATTTGCTGCGAAAGCGAGATCTGGATGTCTCCAGTGCCGGGCGGCATGTCCACCACCAGATAGTCGAGATCGCCCCATTCCGTACCGAGAACAAGCTGGTCGATCAGCTTTGAAACCATGGCACCACGCATCACAGCGGCTCCGACTCCTGTACCAGCACGTACAAGATACAAGTGAGAATCAATTTCAACCAAAGAAACAGAAGACCATCATCGCTCACCTCCTGCACCAGGAGCAGCCTTTTGGTTCACAAAACCGAAAGACATGCACTTGACACCCTCGTACTCCACAGGCTCAACAAAATTCTTAACCCTTCTCGATTGACGAATCGTGCGGTCTTCAGGCGAGATCATTGTAGGCAGACTCGGCCCGTAGATGTCCGCGTCCAGAATCCCCACTCGAGCACCGCGCTTCGCCAGACTACAACAAATAGCAGCGTGTTATCTTCTCCGTATATACCACGTGCCTATATGTCTCTTCCCCCACCTAAAGGCGAGATTCACTGCCACCGTGGATTTGCCCACACCGCCTTTGCAACTGGACACTGCAATGATGTCGGACACGTGAGCCAGCGATGAAAAACGGCCAGCACGAGCATTGCGAGGCCGAGACTTCGAGATCTCAAAGTCTGTGGCCTTGACCCACTCCAGCTGCTTGACCGCTTGCTCCGCTTCCTTTTGCCACTAGAAATGACAGCAAATAATTAAATAAATTGATGGGACTTATAGGTATTTGAGCGCTCGAACCTCCTGCGCCAGGTCCATCAGCACTGCTGACGGCGCCTCAATACTGCACGACACTTGACCGGCATCAGGTACGACACGCAGATCCTACAGAAAGAGGGAGAACTTGTGAATTATATCACGTATTTCGCTTGTCAACAGTCAGCAATGCACCTTCACGCGGCCTAGAGACACAATATCGCCCAGACCGAGACCGTCCGAAATGCCACGAAGCTTGTCCAGCACTTGCGTCTCAAGTTGCGCAGCCTGACGCGTCGACAGGGCGCGCAGCGAGCGTCGTGGCAGCAGCGGCAAGCGAGCAGCTCTCCACCGCAGCATTTTCGACGGTGCAAAAACCTTTTCAACCAATCAAGAAATTATAGCCAATATTTTCATCCAATAATATGCAAGCTCGTTGGCTGTGAAGAGACACAATGGGGATGTCAGAGGATGAGGCGGAGGTGGAGGCGTTGCTGAAGGAAATTGCAGCGGCCAAGCACAAGGAACTACGTCTCCGAGTCGAGAAGAAGCGGCTCCGAGACGAATTGGGGCAGTTGCAAGCGGTAAGTAATAAGATTGCTCAAAATTAAAGTGGATTTGTGCTGGTGACAAGTTCTGGTGGATTGAAAGGGGACGCTTTGGACACGCGAGGACCAGGTACAGAAGCAGTTACTGAGCGTGAGACAGGCGAAGGAGCAGCTCCAAGCGCAAAAGAAGACGGAACAGGAGAAGCTTCTCATACTCCGCAACAGTCTCAAGGAGCAGGTTTCTCATTAGTTGAGTCATTTTTACATCGAACACTTTAATGACAATTCGTTACACAGGAACTAAAGTTTCGCAATGACACTAAAGCAAAGTCCAGTCCATTCCAACTCGCAGCTGCGTCAGTCGTGACAACTTCTCCTCGAGTGAATGGGGAATCAAACCAGAAGGAGAACGCAAATGAACTCCAAAAGGACGAGGACGAACTGAAGCTTCTTGCAAAGATGTCGCCACTAGGTGCGTGTTTCCAAACGATAGCCACGTTGTTCTGGTAGCTTCAGCTTAGAGCGCTCACGTGCCCAGGTAGGTCTTCAAGTGGCAAGGGTTTGCTCATCGGTGATCAAAAAGATTCGTTACAGCTTTTGGTTCAGAATCTGAACTGCGACGAGCAGCAAAAGCGAGTTGAAAAGCTACAAGTTGAGCTAGAGAAAGCAAATTCCCGACGCCAAGAATTCAATTTCAACCTGCCATCTGCAACTATGGAGAGGCATTCTTTACATGACTTTGGCAAGTCCAAAGAACTCGAACCAGGTACGCCCCTCTTTAGTAAGGCAAACAATAGCAAGACATTCTAATGGAGTACTTGCTTATTATTGCCAATAGATGTAAAAGAGACTGACAGAGCCACAAGTGAGGTTGAGAAGAAACCCGTTCCCTTTACGCACGGACCCAAACTGCCCAAACATCCTTCAAGTGCAAGTGACTCACCAGCTACCAGTACTTATCTACTCGGGAATATGCAGGCATCAGCACTCCCAACGGCACAAACCCCACCATACCCAGTACACTTTGGTGCTGGTTATCCCCAACAGTTTCCTGTGTCCACTGCCTACCCGCTCTTCTCACCAATGATGCCGATTAATCCGTACGGGGTCGGATTTCCTCCGCAATGCTTTACTGCTAGCCCATACTCAGCGCCTCCGTGGTTGTATCCGTACCACATCGGAAGTATTCTTCCTCCAGTGAAGCCTGCTATTAACCAACAAGAGGAGGAAATCTGCCGACTGGAGAGCGATCTGACTATGCAGCGCATTGGCAAGGAACAACAAGCTGAAGCAAAGGAATTCGCTCGAATTCAGAGCCGCCTCCAGGACTTGCAAGTGAGTAATTGGCTCGAAATTGTATCGTTTTGCTATTTTACACACTAATCAGACTCAAAAGTAGACCAAGATCTCGAGTCTGACAGCCACAGACAATCCCCCAGTCGATTCAACCAATGAGGCTATTGCTGACGACAAGAATGAACCTGGTCTCAGCGACTTAAAGGTAAAGGTGTCATCGAGGACTGCACTCTGTCGCGTTGATTGGTGAACTTACTGGACGATTGTGTAGCGACAACACCTTGAAAGCCTGGCTAAGGTGCGCAATGAACGGGACCTTCTGGAAGAGCAAGAAAAGGTAAAACCCTAGTGATCTGGTCTTGAAATCGGAGACTAAACTTTTTAAATATTAGCTCGACGATCTCAAAGAGCGAATTCAGCGCCGAAGGGAGGAGAAGAAGCGCGAACGTGACCACGAGGAATGGGTAGCCAAGCAGAAACGAGAACTTGTTTCGCTTCGCCTTCAGCGTGTTATCCAGCCCGGTAACGTGGTCGATATCCAGGTAGAATCTTCAGCCCTGTATGACCTTGAGAGCGGCTTTGCAATCTTTTGGGACTTTGCCACGGGAGTACCTGCTACAGCTAATGAGCTACAGGTACACTTACTGCTTATTTATTCTGAAATATCTTTTTGCTGCTGACGCTTCCTTCTTTCCAGCTTACCTACGCTGCCTTTGAAGGGAAAATTATCCGCACGCCTTTTAAAGTTGTATCTGCCAAAGAGATTAAAACAAGTGGTTCACAGCACAAAGTGTGCTTATTCGCCTCCTCTCGTCATATCAAGAGGATGCCAGCATCTTCAGAACTGCGCGTTATCGTGGAGGTACGATGCTTTTTTCTGAAATACTGATGTTATTGTCAATAACCTCACTTTTTCGTGTTGAAGTTGGCTTCGTTGGCGCAAAATGGTGTCGGGGGTCCGCGCACCCCAACGACTTTAGGTTGGACAGCCTTCGACCCCTTTAAATTGGAAGACAAAAGTGAGTTGGTACTAAATTGTGGATACTTCAAGCTTCCAGTTAGGCAGTCGTCAATGCCTGACCCATCCAAGACCCTAGTCAGTGCTCCACAAACCGGAGAATGTGGTGACATGAAAATGTACATCCGTTTAGTGCCTGGGGATCGCATAGAGGAAGCTTCACGGATACTGGTGGATCCAGAGCTACATGCAGCTCGCTATCAATTGCCAGACACTGGGAGCGAATCTCTTAGACCGCAGTCAAAGAGAGTTAACACAGGTCGACCATCAATTCAAGGGCGAAGAACCCCGAGCGAGAAGATTTTAAATCCTCTCACCGACCAGAAGATGACCCCTCCAACTCCAAAGCAAGATTTCCTCGACGTCGATCGCTTGCGGTCACTTTTGACTGCTTCGTCACGGCCATCCAGTACACGCCCAGAACTCCCACCCACAGGAAACAAACCCCGACTTCCTCCTCTTCAAGAGAATGAGGTAGATGAACCCTGGATCCGCGTCGACAAGACTCTCGAGATCCAACGACATTTACTTGGTGGAAATCTTTTCCAGTCTGGAGATGGCTTTGACCTTTCTGTCGACGGCGGTCGCGGATTTCCAGATAGCACCACCATTTCGAAGGTCACAATCGCAGCTCTTGACGCAGATCGGGGCCAGGTTTCTGCTGATAACGGAAGTGGATTCGCTGACTTGACATCGAACGCTTTTGACCCAAAGTTTGGCACGGTACGCATCTGTTTTTACTTTGTTCGTACAATTCACCCACGAATCCATGCACGCTCGTAGTATGTGGAGTTTCGTCAAAGCAGCTTTAACCCGACTTTGACTCTGGTTATTCGCGTTGATATCATCGAGCTGGTTTCCAAAAGACCAGTAATCCTAGGATACTGCGCCTTTCCTGTTTTTATCGATGTCGAGTCTCGAGATCAGCCCAACCGCCCCAGTATCCGCCAGTTCATCTTGAATGAAGGGGGATTTCAACTCTCTCTTCACACACAAGTCCAGACAGCTGAAGCCAATCAACCATTAAGTGCAAAGTCATGTGAGGATTTCCCTCGAGTGCCTTGTGCTACGGTGTTGCTACGAATTGCTCGAGCAGCGTTGGTATGGATGATTCAATGTTGGTAGCACATGCGGATAGTAGCTGATCAATTTCCACTTTGGGCAGTCCGGTGACGGGATGACGCTGCTTTCACGCAAGGATTTTCCACCACAGGAATGGGGAGCGAAGGGTTTACTCGCTTCAGCTCCTCAATACACTGACCAAGTTTACGACTCCTTACGCAGCATTCCTTCTGGGATTGAAGAGAAGATTTACGCGATTCGGGTGGAGTTTAGTCTAAAAGTTGGGTTGTTTGCCATGACCACTAACATTTTGTTTGCTGTAGCAGAAGAATCGCAGGCCAAAGACCGTCGCTCAGTGCCTTCAACAGATGTCACTCAGCAGTAGCGAATTCCAAGAAATGCTAATGGTCTCATGATCTTTTAGTCTTAATTGACCAAGACTAAACGTTTCCTGCTGTGTAGGCGAAACCTTCCACCTATATTGATCTCTCCACCGCACTTCGATACGAACCAGCGATCGGATTTCGAGTTGCAGTCGATGCCCTGTACAACGTCAAAGCCAAAGGAGGACCGTTCTTTAAAATTCTTTACTCAGTGTACCCGCCTGGGTCATTCTACCAGACGATTCAACTGACAGGAGACGTGTATTTCACCACAACAATGGACTGGGGAAGCTCACAGATATCCCCCGAGTTCAGCGATGGATTTATGGTGCGTATTCCTGAGACTTTAATGACTGCAAAATGACCTTAAAACTCGTGCCACAGACGTTGAGAGATTCACCAAGCGACCAGTTGCTGTTGATACTTTTCGATGTACGAAGCTGCACTCGACACCCTAAGACTGGCACCTTCACCTTTCAGCAGTATGCGTGGACGTTTCTTCCGGTACTCGTGAATTCCCGATCTGTTAACACGTGTAGTGTTCAACTCCCATTATTCCAGGGCAACGTCAATCTGGTACGTCAACTATTTGTAACTCCTTTTGAGTAAATGGGCTGACCGGTATATCCCAGGGGATTTTGAAAGCAGCAGCCGGCGAATTGAGTGACCTGGTGGACAATATCGGAAAAGAAAAGGTGAAGGCTTTGGTCCCAGTGACCGATGAAGGCGCGTCGCTTTTCGTGCGGCTTCAAGACCCCCAACTCCCTCTCCAACCTGATCAACCGATCGTAAGTTCATTGGTAAATGAGGAAATGTGGCAATCACATATTAAACTTTTCACGAACATTTCAGGTCGGAGCGAGTCTCTCGAAGATGATTCCCCCTCGATTGCGCTCGAAATACGTCTACGATAGCGTCAAGATTGCGACTCAGAAGAAGAAAAGCCCACTCAGCAAACTTTTGCCCACGAGCATTCCGGATAAACAGTTTGAGAAGGAGCTGAATCAGGCCTTTGCAAAGGTACGTTTTGTTGCAGTTGTCCCTCTTTTTCTTCGATTGTCACCCTGTCCTTGTTTTCCACAGGAAATGGACATCCACCACCTGCTCTTCTAGCTTTAGATCTGAAACGCCAGAGGGCTCCTCGCGAATCTCAAGTGAAGATGCTGAAGTCTACGGATCGAGTCGGAGTCAAGGAGAGGAAGAAGCGCAAGGTTCTTTCTCGTTATCGCCCCCTCAGCTTCCGTCTGCGAGCCAATCAAACCCCGTTGCAGCTCGAAGACTTTGACGATGTGCGCTACAGGATGGAGATCGTTCAGCTGGGAGACGACGCCAATGACTCGTTAGTCGACCGAATTGCCTTAGTGGAGTCTGTTTTCCTCGCTTTGTGCCTTCTGCTGCTGCTCGGAGGCTGCGTGGCTGTGGGTTTCGCTAGCCACTTGATCGAATACTCGCGTGAGGTGTTGAGCTGGCTACTGCCGATGCTGCTGCTGCCTCTCACTTGGCTTATTGGTCTCGTCCTGTGGGAATGGCGAGCCACCGCCGCGCAGAGCAAGATCGTGACACAGTAGCTTCAAGTTAATCCTGTCCCCGACCAGGAGAAATGAATAAAAATTATTTACATTTGTTTTCAATATTTAACAAAATTAATATTGCATTTTATAATAATTGTTTTTACTAGGTAGGAGCTATACACCTGGGCGATGGCGGTGATCACGTTCACACCGCTGTATGGCGTGCACTCGAGCGCTCCTTGCTGCGCGTACCTGCTGGAGGTGGACGAGGTGTGCATCCTGCTGGACTGTGGCTGGACAGACGCGTACGATGTGGAGCTGCTTAAGCCGCTGCAGCGCGTAGTGGACCGCATCGACCTGGTGTTGGTGTCGCACTTGGACCTAGCGCACATGGGAGCCCTACCCTATGCCATGGGCAAACTAGGGCTCAACGCGCCTGTGTATGGGACACTGCCGGTGCATCGTATGGGGCAGATTGCACTGTACGACGCGTTCCAGGCCAAGACGAAGCACGATAGCGACTTCTCGCTCTTCTCGCTGGACGACGTGGACCTGGTGTTTGAGCGATTTAAGCAGCTGAAATACTCAGAGAAGTTGACGCTTACGAGCAGCGGAGAGGGGATCGTCATCACTCCGCATGTAGCTGGCCATCTCATTGGAGGCGCGCTCTGGAGGATCATGAAGGAGACGGTGAGACTGCTGCAGTCTGAGAGGCTGGGAACGAGAAGCTAACGCCTGTGTGTGTAGGATGATATTATCTATGCGGTGGACTACAACCACCGCTCCGAGCACGTGCTACAGAAGACGATATTGGACTCGTTCACGTAAGTTTTTACGTAGACGTGGAGGAAACGTTAATACTGATATTGGCGGATTTGTGTGTAGTCGTCCGACACTGCTGATTACAGACTCAATGAATCTTCACGCGGAACAACCGAAGCTCAAGGATCGAGACAGCAAGGTGGGTTGGCATCGTTCTGTTGGAGAGTTTTTTTTTTCTAATTTACTTTTGTTTTCAGATTATGAAGGAAATTCTAAAGACAGTCCGGAATGGAGGTAATGTACTCATTCCAACCGATAGCTCTGGTCGCGTGCTCGAGTTGATGCGAGTGTTGGACCAGTACTGGATCCAGAACAAGTAAGCAGTGCAACTTTTGTGGGTGCGAGTCTTGGTTGAATTCTCTAACCGTATTATTTGTGGTGTCCAGGCTGCGTGATCCGATCGCTCTGCTCCACGATATGAGTTACTACACGCCAAAGGCTGCACAGGCAATGCTGGAGTGGTGCAATGACCGTATCGCGAAGAATTTCGACGTTGGTCGCCAAAATCCTTTCCAGTTCTCGTACGTTATGTGTGTTACCCGTAAACATTTTTGTGGACTAACATAATGGCTGCTCTCTGTAGCCACATTCATTTGGTTCACACTTTGGAAGAACTGGATGCCCTTCCGAGCCCCAAGGTGAGTCTGAGGCGTCCATCCTTGCTCGTTTGGAATAAGGTCAATATTAACCGTTTTCATTCTAAACTGCAGGTGGTTCTGGCTACGTCCCCGAGTCTAGAATGTGGTTTTGCGAAGGACATTTTCATCCGCTGGGCTCCTGACCCTCGAAACAGTATCATTTTCACTTCGACGACGCCAGAGACGTCGTTTGCATCCCGTGTGCTGAAGCTCGCGAAGGACCCGTCCGCAGAGAAAACGATTTCGTGTACAATAACTACGAAGGTGTTTTTGGAGGGGGCAGAACTCGCACTCTATGAGGTGAAGGAGCGGAAACGCCTTCGAACTGAAGCTGAAAACAAAGCAAAGGAGATTGAAGAGGCAGCGATGGAAGATATGATGATGGGCATTGAAGACTTCGAGTCAGAATCAGAAGAAGAGGAAACCACACAACAAGAAGGTGCGTTGCCAGGTTTTCTTTTACTACATGTAGTAGCTGTAGACGGGTTCTAGATATCTAACTCCGTTGTGCAGTACAACTCCGAGGTACCTTCAAGGTCGGCCTAGGACAGTTTGCATCGGTTCGGTATCCGATGTTCTTCGCTGTGGAGCCAAAGATTGAATGGGACGAATACGGAGAGGTGCGAAAATCATTTTATGACCAGTCTATTGTCTTATTTAATGTGTGCTTGATGCCATTCTGCCTACAGATTATCAACCCAGACGACTTTAAAGATGCAACGTTGCTAGCAAACCGCCAAGCTCGACGCAACATTATTGAAGATGCTGATGGTGATGAAGATATGGAAAATGCTGATCAGGAAGCGGCTGTGGAGACTCGACCAACCAAGACAATCACTAGCGATGTCGTTGTCAATGTACGGACGCAGTACTGTTTGTGTATGCCTTCTTCTCTCTAACTTGTTGCTGTTTCTTTAGATCGCTGCTCGTATCTCTCAAGTGGACTTTGACGGTATCGCGGATGGTCGAGCCATCCGAAATTGTCTGGGCAATGTAAAGCCGCGCAAGCTCATCCTCGTTCACGGCACGGAGACGACGACGAGTGAGCTAAAACAGTTCGTGGAGTCATCGATTCCGATGTGCGAGGCTGTGTTTACCCCCAATGTCATGGAATGCATCGATATTGAATCCGACACCAACGTATACAAACTGTCGGTGAAGGAGTCGCTGTATACATCTGCAGTGTTCCGGAAGGTGCGTTGGCAATCGTTTGCTACTTTGTACAGATTTTTATCGTCTGACTGGTGTGTGTTTACTTGTGACGAACAGGTTGGGAGTCATGAAGTTGCTTACGTCACCGGCCAGCTCGTATTACCCGAGAACAGCTCCGTTCCTGTGTTGCAGCCTCTCAACGAGGACGGTGAACAGACAACGCACGAGCCAATTCTGCTGAGTGACGGCAAGATGAAGCTGGATGTGATGAAGCAGGTGCTGGGTAAAGCTGGCTTCCAGGCCAAGTTCCGCGGTGGTATGCTGGTCTGCAATGACGGTGTGGTGCTCAAACGCGCGATGAATAATGAGATCGTGATGGAAGGTACGCTATCTAGGAACTACTACCGCATCCGAGCGCTGTTGTACGAGCAGTTCACACTGGTATAAGCTCAAGTTGCAGTTCGTGACATTTTTCAAAACACGACAACCGTAAACGCCTTTTTGTATGGAGATGAACACATCGTGTTTTAGAATCTGTTTTTAAAACCTTTCTTATTTTATAACACTACATGGCTGCAAGTCATTAAAAGTAACATCATCTGACTTAAAACACCTTTCTTTCCTATTCCCCGTTATAACAGATAAACTATAGGCGCCTGAGGCTTGTGTGGCTCAGCATTGTCACTTGGTAGACGCTTGATCGACTAGGATGTTGGCGCTCCAGCGGCACGCAGTGCGCTCCGGCGCCAAGCAGGCGGCTCGTTTCTCGTCAGCAGCTACGCAGGAAGCTGTCTCCAACGTCCTACAGCTGGTGGTTCGCGAAGGTGAGGGATCCCGTGCATCTCGCCGTCTGCGGAAGCAGGGACTGCTGCCTGGTGTTCTGTACGGAGAAGGCGAAGACGGCAAGGACGAGCGCGTTCTGGTCTCGTTTCCGACGCGTGTGTTCGAGCGCATGCACCGTAAGCTATGGACATCTGTGGAGAATCAAGTGTTCCAGGTGCAGGTGGGTGACCAGGCCCCTGTCAAGGCCTACATGCGCGACGTGCAACTGGACCCCGTGACGGATGTGCCGGTGGCTGTGAACTTCCTGCGCTATAAGCCTGGACGTACTGTGTCCATCCCCATCACGTACCTGAATGAGGAAGGAAGCCCTGGTCTTAAACGTGGAGGCTTCATCAACCACATCCACCACTCGCTGAGCTGTACCATCTTCACGGACGACATCCCTACAACGCTGCAGATCGATGTGAACGGCCTCCACGTGGGTGACAAAGTGTACCTTGAGTCTATCAGTTTCCCAGAAGGAGTGGTGCCCAACATCCCTGAGGGTTCACTGGTTGCCAAGATTGCTGGACGTCGTGGTCTCATCCCTCGTGCGGAGCCTGTGGTCGAAGAAGTGGTGGAGCAAAAGGAGGAAGAAGACGAGGACGAGGAGTTCGACGACTGGAACGACATTTTCTAGACACTTGCATACGCAGGAGACAGGTGAAACGACGCAGCAATTGAAACGCAGGGCACATCGCTGCTGGAGAGGGAACGCCGTTGTTGCTCGTGTCGTATTAGGAAAAACTCTTCTGCAGCAATTAAATAGAGCTCCTGGTTTTCCATTCCATCCAAGGGCAATTCTACATGTAGAGCCGCAGTTGTGCGATGTCTACTCGTCGGTGGCCGTCCCAGTTGTCTCTGCTGCAGTCCTAGGCTTAAAGAAGGCCGCGCTATCAAGAAGAGACTTCTTCTCCTTCTCCTGGTCCTTCTTTGCTCTACTACTCTCAGCAGCAACGTCTGCTCGACTGGGCTTGACGTCTGGGAAGTCTTCACGTAGCCAATCCAGCGAGGCAGTGGTCTGAATTGTGCGTGTCACGTCGGACGCTTTTATCTGTCGCTTGTTGCGGTACAGGGCCTGCTCGTAACTCTTGGTGCCTAGAAACTGAGCAAACAATTCCTACAATAGCAGCAGCAACAAACCGTCAGAGCTGGAGCTTGCAGCTTGTAATTAACTTATTGATACCGTACCGATGCCTTGGAGATGGCAATGAGTGCATCTCTTGAGACCTTGCCAACGTCCGGGTCGCTCTGAACGATCTTCCGCACTCTACCCAGCGGGTAGACACAAGCATTAGCGGTATCTGATGCCTTTTTCTCGGCCGAGGGCTCCTCATTCACCTGCGGATTGTCCAGCAGCTCTTGTTGGTAGCGCGCTTTATCCTTTGCCGCCAGCTGCACGTAAACCTCCTTCTCCTCCGGCTTGAGCTCCTTCCACTGCACGCTGATAATCTTCTGGATGTCACCAATACGCGCGCCAGGGTTCTCATCCATCACCTGCTTGCGTCGCTCATTGCAGAAGAGAAGGTACGAGCTCTGCGGCTTCTTCACAGGCGCCATCCTTCCTGTCACTTTAGACAAAAAAACAATAGTTACACTCAAAAACTTTTAATTGAGTACTTTTGACTCAAAAAATACTCATCCGATTGTGTTCTCTCGACCACAGCTGAACACACACTACGTACGATGGGCGGCAGCAGCAGCAAGAGCGCCGACTCGTCCAAGCAGCAGACCAATGACAGCAGCGCCATCTCCGCCAAGGATGAACTGCTCGGTATGGTGCTGGACGGTCTGATGCTTTACACCATGTACCAGGCGTCCAAGTATATATACAAGGCAAGTCTCGGGCTCTAATGAATGCCATGGTGTCGCCAAACTAACTGCTTTTATTGTTTATTATATACGCAGCAACTGAAGCCCATGATGGACGACTGGAGTAAGGGTCAAGACAGCCAAGCCAAGCTGCAGAACCGCCTGCAGCGCACGGGTCGGCGCGTGTTCAACACCAATTACTTCGAGAACGTCATCGCTGGAGACATCGTGGACCCGCAGGACATCGACGTGTCGTTCGACGACATCGGTGGATTGGAGCGTCAGAAGCGCGACATCCATGACTTGGTGGTGCTGCCACTCAAGAGCCCCGAGTTCTTCGCCTCGCGTGGAAAACTGCTCACTGTCCCGAAGGGCATTCTGCTCTACGGAAAGCCAGGCACAGGCAAAACAATGATGGCCAAAGCCATTGCCAAGGAGTCTGGAGCCTTCTTCATCGATTTGAAGATCAGTACCATCATGAGCAAATGGTTCGGTGAGTCGCAGAAGCTCGTGCGTGCAGCTTTCTCACTGGCAAGGAAATTGGCGCCGTGCATCATCTTCATCGACGAGGTCGACTCGTTCATGGGCAAGCGAGGTGGAGTGTCGGATCCGACGTTCTCCTCCATGAAAACGGTGAGTGCCATAGCAGCCTTTAAACAAGATCCCCTGACACTGTGCGCTGATCTGACTTTCTTGGGGCTTACTTGCGATAGGAATTCCTGGCATTGTGGGACGGATTCACTGAAATGAGTAATGAAAATGATGGCGGCTTCGGTGTTATTATCATGGGCGCGACTAACCGTCCAGGAGACGTGGATCCTGCTTTTCTCCGCCGTATGCCGCGCACATTTGAAATCGGGCTGCCCAATAGACCACAGCGTGAGAAGATTCTCCGGCTACAGCTAAAGACGGAACAGGTGGACGACAAGTTCGATTTCGGCAAGCTTGCTAGTGACACGATGTATTACAGTGGTAGCGATCTGAAGGAGCTGTGTCGTGCTGCGCTGATGATTCCGCTTCGGGAACATATTGACAATTGCCGCGCGGCAGCAGAAGAAGCTGCAAAGAGAACAGCAGCTAAAGATGGCAAACCCCAGATTTACGACGAGTCCGCTCAGCCTGAAGCTCCAACCATGCGCCCATTGTCCATGGCTGATTTTGACGAAGCCAGAACCATGGTTCAGCCTACCGGCGCGACAGCATATGCGTACGAAAACTCTCAAGAGGAGGAGAAACCATCTCGGCCTACGTCCGGTGGTCCCGGCATGTCAATCGACCCGGAGATGTTTGCTGCAATAATGGCCGCTGGCTTGCAAAACTTGATGCAGCAGAGCCGCAACAACGTCGCCCCATCTTTTGAATAGATTTTGAAGGAAGAGAGAGATACCGACCTTTTTAGATGAATAAACGCTTTCTGAGGACGAATTCCTTGTGCTGATTCTGCGGGTCAACTTGTGCGATGCCAAGCATTGCCGTTGAGGAGGGATAGTAAATGCGAATTGGCTCACCGATGGTAAGCTCCTTGGGTTGCTGGCGCACAAATTCGACATCTTCTGCTGGGATAGTTACCAAGCCACCATTCAACCAGTGCTGAGCGGTACGCAGCGGCAATTCCGCAAAAGGAAGATGCTGGAGTACGCTCTCGATTGAATACAGCGGGGATTTTCCTTCCTATTTCAGACAGACAAAAAACATTAGAGCCTTGACACCCACAAAATCGACAAATTATCTTACCTCCACTTTGACGCGAATCTCATCGAGGTCTAGGCTATCAGCGATTTTGAAAGCACCACTCCGAGTTCGTTCTAGCTTAGTCAGCGTTCCCCCAACACAGAATTCACCAGCGGGATTGCGAAGGTTGCATGTTGAGTCTACGTACTCGTGTGGTACAACCAGCGCTTCACCACATTCACGTGCAATGGATCGGATGTAAGTTCCTCCTCCACAAACAACGTCGACATCCATCTAGCAGAATTATCATCAACAGATAAGTCTTCTGCCAGCAATAGCACACACAATACCACCCACCTCAGGAAAACTTCCTCCTGTAAACTTTGTCACATCAATACTTTCAATAAGCACCCGTCTTGCCTCGACCTTGAAGTCCTGTACAGTATCGTAAATGGTTGTTAGCTCGCCCACTAAACCTACTAAACACCAAACAGCTTTCACCTTCTTCGCTCTCGCTAGTTTGTACAGCCTCACGCCGTCTTTCTTGATCGCACTGACTTTCGGAGGCAGTTGGTCAATTTCCCCAATGAATCTATAAATGCAGTAGAATTGAAGCTGTCAAAACTCAACTGACCTCTTTCATCATTGTACGTTGCGATCACCTCTGCAGCGTTGAATTCACCATCATTTCATTGACCCATGGGGCTGGCCTCTTTGTCAGGATATTGCCTGTAATATCATCTGAGTCCGTCGTGACTCCCAAGCGGATCGAACCGGTGTACTCCTTCCCAGTTGTCAGGTACTGCAGGAAACGTGTGGCACGCCCCACCGCCAACGTCAGGACGCCAGTTGCCATCGGGTCCAGCGTCCCACCATGCCCGACCTGTCGTGTGTCGAACACCCTGCGCATGGCCCCCACACATTGGTGCGACGTCAGCCCCGCAGGCTTCCGCACGTTTAGGAAGCCACTCATATCGGTTGTGAAGTAGGAGTGAAGGTCGTTTAGTTGAACTCTTTTTCAGCCAATTGAAAATACCCAATTCCGACATTAAATAAGTTGCTGGAGATGCGGGTACTTAATGTGGCGGAGAAGCCGTCGGTGGCCAAGGAGATCGCCAATATCTTGTCCTCCGGCCATGCGCAACGTGTGTGTTGTGGGTATAGTCGTCTGTACCCCTCAAAGCTCCCACTAACTCAACCTTTTGCCTGTTCAGCGCCCCGGTCTCTCTAAATACAATGCGCTGTTCGAATTCCCGTACCAGATCCAAGGCCAGCAGGTTCAGATGGTCGTCACGTCCGTGACAGGTCACATTATGGAGCTGGACTTTGACCCAAGTGTCAGAAGTTGGCACTCTTGCGACCCTGTGGAGCTCTTCACAGCCCGCATTGTCAAGAAGGTGCGCAGTGACGATACTATGAAGAAAATTGAGAAAACGCTCATGAAAGAGGCTAAAAACTGCCAGGTACGAAGCTCTTTCCAATTAAAATGCTATCAGTTTTATGAGTAATTAATTATTCCCTCCTTATTGTACAGTGGCTCGTTCTGTGGTTGGATTGCGATCGAGAAGGCGAGAACATCGCGTACGAAGTGAAAAGTATTTGCGAGAGGACCAACAGGAGACTACGTGTGCTCCGTGCACGGTTCTCGGCGCTGATTCCTCGTGATATTGTCCATGCTGTGCAGAATTTGGTCGAGCCCGATGAAAGGCTCGCACTGGCTGTTGATGCTCGGTCGGAAATCGATTTGAGAATTGGTGCAGCGTTCACAAGGTTTCAGACGATGCGCATTCAGACCAGGTTTCCAGCACTAAAGCAGGAGAAAAATGTCATTAGCTATGGACCCTGCCAGTTCCCTACGCTCGGCTTTGTGGTGGAGCGGTTTCTCAAGATCCAGAACTTTGAGCGAGAGGCTTTCTATCATATCAGTGTCACACACCAGCAAAATGATCAGCCAGACGCTCCCACCACAACATTCAAGTGGAAACGTGGGCATCTTTTCGATAGAATGGCATGCTTGTGCATCTATGAGTGTCTTGTGGAAAGCCAAACGGCCACTATTGAGTCGATAGACAAACGACCTTCATGGAAGCGGAAGCCGTTGCCACTTACTACAGTGGAGTTGCAAAAGCGAGCTTCCCGGTGGCTACGTATTTCGTCGGAGGCAACTATGAAGGCAGCAGAGAGTTTGTACAATAAGGGCTTGCTTAGCTACCCTCGTACGGAGACCAGCAAATTTAAAGAAGGCACAGACCTCATGAACTTAGTCCGGCTCCACGAGAACCACCAGCAGTGGGGGAACTACGTCGCCCGGCAGTTGCTCGATGGAGGAAAATATGAAGCTCCTCGCCATGGAAACTCTGATGACCAAGCCCACCCTCCGATTCACCCCACCAAGAGTGTCGATCTAAATACGTTGTCGGACCCGAACGAGAAGAAGGTATACGAGTTCGTCGCTCTCCATTTCTTGGCGTGCTGTAGTCGTGATGCGAAGGGCAGCCAAACAAGTGTCGTGATGAGAATGCTGGACGAAAGTTTCACCGCGTCTGGGCTGATGGTGGAGGAGAGGAACTATTTGGACATTTACAAGTACGAGAAATGGAATGCATCAGCTATTCCAGTGTATCAACGCGGTCAAGTGTTCTGCCCATCGACTGTCGTCATGCTTAATGGAGAGACGAACCCACCACCGCTTCTGTCAGAGGCTGACCTAATTGCAAAGATGGATTCAAATGGCATCGGCACAGATGCCACGATCGCTGAGCATATCAGAACCATTCTCAAGCGTGAGTACGCCATCAAGGTGAATAACGACACCCAGTTCGAACCTACAACGCTGGGATTGGCTTTAGTTCTATCGTATGAACACATGGGTCTCGAGTTAGCGAAACCAGTTTTACGCGCTGCGGTGAGTTTGGTGCTGCATCCGTCTACGTGTTTATAGCTTGGTCTAATTGTTTATTTGTTGTGTATCAGATGGAGAGTGACTGTAAAGCGATTTCGTTGGGGCAAAAAGCCCTTCGCCAAGTAGTTGACTCGTGTATGGACCAGGTACGAATCTGATACGCACTAAGAGGTTCTCTTCCGATGAACTGACATTGACCGTAAATTGCTTTTAGATGAAAAACATTTTCTTAGAAGTGAGACGTAGCGTGAATGTGCTGGACCTGACATTTTCGGAGCAATTTGGTCAACCAGTCAATGATATCCCAGAGCCCCCGAGGAATGATGTTAGGCCTCGTAACTTGATTGGCAGGGAACAGCAGCAACTTCATCACACAGAAGCAAGACCCCGTGCGCCGAGAAAAAAATCAACGTGTGGGCCGGAGTCACGTGCAAATACGGATTATGGTACTCACGAGCTACAAAATATTCGCCAGCAACAGCCAGCTGACCCTCCGCAGGTACATTCGCAACCATCTCCTGCTCCAATTTTGGCCTCAGATGTGCCGCGGTGTGATCAACATGGCTTGATCTGCGTGGAGAGAGAGGTATCTCGCGATGGGCCGAATAAGGGGAGAATGTTTTACGTGTGCCCGCTCCCTCAAGCTGAGAAGTGTGACTTTTTCTCCTGGGTATCCGACTCCAACACGAGTCTGAATTGCCCTGGTCATGGTGAACCTTGCGCGGAGAGAACAGTGAAAAAGGAAGGGCCGAACAGGGGTCGACAGTTTTACACTTGCCGGCGTAGTCAGACAGACAGCTGCGGTTTTTTTCACTGGAAGGATGAGGTTATGGGGACTCATGGTGGAGCACCGCCCGCCTCGAGAAGAAGTACTGGGACATCAAATGCGCCAAAGTGCTCCGGGCATAACAATCCGTGCGTCTTACGCACAACTCGAAAGCCAGGTCCGAACCAAAACCGTGAATTTTACTCTTGCAGCTCGCAGGGTCCAGACAGCTGCGGCTACTTTGAGTGGAAAGATGAGAAGGAGTCTCAGCCTCGTCGACTAAATGCGTCGTCACTGTGTCCTTCTGGTAACCGCGAAGGGGAAAGTGATACGCTAGTGTGTGACTGTGGGTTGCCTGGTATCTTGCTCACTTGTAAAAATGGAGCAAACACGGGTCGGACGTTTTATAAGTGTCCAAACCCACAAGGAAGCCAATGTGATTTCTTTGAGTGGGGGTCCTAACGCCCGTAGAGTGTCCGTAGATTGAGTAATGAAAAGCTCCATCATGCAATCAACTGTCCTCTGCTAGAACGGGGCACGGTCCATTCCGTTGGCAGCCTCCATCATGGCCGCCACGACTGGCAGCATAGCTGTCATCCCTCGCGCCCTGGGTCGCTGTTTGTCGCACAAGAAGAAGAATGCCCCCAGTATAGCAACCTCGCTGTCTTCTTCATTCTGCATGCGGTTAGCACAATGTACCAGATCCTGCACAATGTCCACGTCGTCCTGTCGTCGAGCTTCCTGCTTGAGTGTCAGATAATCAGAAAGTTGCTCCACGGGATCTTTAAGCTCAAGGATACGCTTCATCGAGTCGATCCGCTGTTGGACTTCGTGGTCTGCCTCCTGCATCCCCTTCTCAATTAACAGGATACGCTGCAGATATCGCTGACGTTCCAGCTTGTCCGACTCAGCAGCACTGAAGTGCTCATCGTGGGAAAGTTCGTCGTCCTCTTGTCTCTCTTCTTCTACTCCTACGGGGCGATACAGCTGCTCGCTGAAGAGCGCGTCAGCTTGGCTCGACTCCGCTATATGGCGGCGAATCTGCGTTTCCAAATCCACGGCCTCAGCCACCCCCAGGTCGTCATCGTACACAAGGTTTGAGCCGCTTGCATCCAACTGCAGGAATGTGTCCATTATTAGCCAGAATTAGATTGGCTGCACAGAATGAAGAAATATTGTGTAACATGTGTTTTCTATTCTAATATTGTTGGGTTCTTGTAACTTTACACCTGGTGTTTTCCACACATGGATACACTTCATGCTGGAGCGGATTTGCTTTCTATTGGACGAAATTGCTTCATACCTGTATCTCAACCAATACTGCTGTAACGTGTCTGCGTCTAGCTCTGCACGCCGAGCTATGGTCGCCCAGCGCCGATCGACCCAAGAATTCGTTGGCTGTCGGTAGGGAATTTTCCGCTACCCCGCCGGTGTGTATCGTACTGACACACGACCTGTTTGTATTTCTGTTTATGTTCCGTTTATCTGTAGCGAACGACTAGTTATATACGCCAGTCGCGGTTCCTACCACCGTTTGCCCGTCCGTTCCGTTCATTTGTCGATGTCCAAGTGCGAGTTGCCGACCGTTGACCACTCGGACTCAGCACCGAGTGTCGTCGCCCTACTCGTCGCAGTCGTCAGAAGTTCGGAGACCGTTGCCTCTTGCTCGTCACCGTCCGCCTTCCATTCGTCCAATTTGGTCCAGTACTCGTACATCGACGTGCCAGAGTCCTAGCCCGTCCGTTCACCCAACCGTCCGCTCATTCCGTTCGCTTCTCCTTTCGTTCGTCCGTGCAGATTCCTGAGCCCGAAGTTGCTGGCCCTGCGGTCGCCCTGTCCTCGAGCCGGCAGAATCAAGAGTGAGGCCTACCTTCGTCCAGCTGATTGGATCTCCAGCGCCCTGCGCCAGCCGATCTTCCGCTCCGGGTTGTTGTGAGGATCTCGACCCGTCGTGCAGCTGTGGTGAAGTGCTCTTCAAGAAAGGGGCGGTTGCCGTACGAGGAATCCGATCTGAGTCAGTTGCCGTAGGCGGATACCACATGGTTGTGTGGTGAAGTGCTTTCCAAGAAAGGTGCGGTTGTAGTAGATGGAATCCGATCTGTGGTGAAGTGGGAATCTTGTTTGACGGAAAGGACCGGCTCGGGATCACTGTGCCACATTGGTGGTACACCGTCTCCGTGATCACGATGTGATACGCCATGACCACGGTACCATTTACATGGTACAGTCCGATGAGATCACGAACATGATCGTGGCCCAATCATTCCATCACAAGTCGAGCGCGATCATCAAGGTCCGGGACAATCATTTCGATACACCAGGGTGATCTCAAGGTCGAAGATCGCAGTGATCACAAGGTCGAGATCGCGGTGATCCCCAAGGAATGGTGCAGTCATTCGAGTACACCAAGCGCGATCCCCAGGGAAGATCAAGGTACCATAATCATGGTACATGCTGTGGTGATCGCGGTGTGTGGTGATCGCGGTGTATGGTGATCGCGGTACCGTCAAGGCTAAGTACGATTGTGGAGCCAGTTTGGCAACGTGTGGCAGAGAGACGTCGAGGCTTGAGGGAGAGGTTTAGGGAATTGCATATCAGTGTCTAATTTGCCGGCTAGTGAAGAAGTGTCTTTTTGCCTTAAGAGAGTTAACGCTCAACAACAAGAGAGGGAGTTCTTCTTATATATCAAGCGTCCTACCTATTCCAGAGCTGGGAAGTATATTGGCCCCCTCTGACGACCAAGGACTGCAGCGATCTACAAGAAGAAGCGCAAGAACGCCTGGATAGCTTGCCCAGGTCGCCCAAGCTCCTTTCTCACCCCCCTCAAGATCCCTGCCAGAAGGAGGCAGTCAAGCATCGTATTGGAATTATTGGCCTTTGGTGAACACACCCTAGGACCCCCGTAGATCTACGCTACCCCGTGATCTACACCCTAACCGACGGCAAGTGAAGAGTTACCACAAGCCGTCAAGCCGAAACCCAAGTGCCGTCCACACCCACTCAACCCAGATCAAGCCCGGCATCTCTTCCGAGTCATCAAGAAGAGCGTAATCGTCCAACCCGACGGGTACACAAGGTGAGCAAGTCTTCAGAGCCCCCCACGGCAAGCGGAGTACCCCCTCCGTCAGTCGGGAGTCCGGACGCCAGGTGTGTGAGTGCCCCTCGCGTCGAGTTTCCTCGCGAGCCACTACACCACAATGGTGCGCGTGCCCGGATCTTCTGGTGACTCCGGATATCACCGTGAGTCCGACCAGGAAGATGCCAAGATCAAAGTTGAGCCAGGAATCGGCGCGTCGACGGAAGGTGAATCGCCGTCGTCGCATCTGAAGAGTGAAGGATTCACCGACCGCCAGAGCACTGGGAGGAACTCTGGCGAGGAACAGGAGGCAGGTCCAGCAATGGATCTCGAAGAGAAGCCTCACCCTCCTCCCTTGGGCCCTTCGGGGCCCCCTGCGGATCGCGATGCGAATCGTGATCCGCCGGATGAAGATCCAACCGTGAAAACGGAAGGATCTTCACCCAAAACCACTCCCCCTACACCTCACATCTCCGCGAAGAAGTCGGCGTCGAAGCTTGGTAAGCCGAAGTTGAGAGCACCGGACGAGGAGGAGAGTGGAGACGTCAGGCCTTGGACTCCGGATCAGCTGCAGAAGATCTTCTACAGGAAGCAGCTCAACGCGTTCTTGTTAGAAGATCCCGTGATGATCGTGATGAAGCCGAAGCTGATTGGAGACCTCCAAGGCCCCGTGACCCCCTTTGCCAAGGCGTCTGACCTCATGGTGGCGATCACCAACCTGATGAACCTGTTGGAAGAAGCGGGGATTGTCGCCGGAGCCTTCGACGCTGAAGCTGTGTTCGAGCTCAGTCTAACCACCGTCGATGAGTCGGCCAAGCGCCTGCTAAAGCTGCTGAAGCCGCTGGTAGGCGTGTCCGCGTCATCGTCCAGCCTCGGGCCTACGGAGGAATACGCGACCTCGGCCTCCTCGCACTCGGGTTTCGCGTCCGCGAAGGCGTCTGTGTCGTCAGACATCGGGTCGGATAGCCCCACCGGGCCAACGAGAATGACTCTTGGTCCATCGGGAGCTGCTATGATCCAGGCGAGGAAGATCAAGGAAGAGAAGGCGACTGTCAACCCTGTGCCCGTAGCCAGAGCGTCGACCAACGCCCACAACCCGGACCGCATGCAATCGTTCTTCGACTCGGCCATGGAACGTTTCTTGAAGGAGCAAGCCGAAGAGAAGAACCGCGATGAGCCCAGAGCACGTGAGGCGTCCGATGTCGACATGGAATCGGTGGGATCGGTCCACGCATCCCCGGATGAGTATGATCCCGACGACTTCAGCATTGACGTTCCCCGCCGAGCAATCGTTGCCTCAGCAGAAGCGGCCGCGTCTGCCGAACATACTGCTGCGATCCCGCGAGTCCGGATGTCAGCAATCTCCGAGCTGAAGGAGTTCTCCGGCAAAGACACTGACGAGGATCGCGCCCGCGGCTGGCTGGGCAAGGTGAAGTCTGCGTTCGTCCGTGATCAAGCCCCTGATAGCGAGAAATGTATCGTCTTCGGGAACTTGTTAACTGGGCCGGCGCGGAACTGGTACCAGCAGTTGGGAAGAACGACGCGTGGCAAGTGGAAAGACCTGCTGGATGGCTTCCGGGCCGAATACTGCGGTCTGGGCGTGTCTCTCGCGAGGCAGTACTACCACGCGAGAAAGAGATCTGACGAGTCGCCACTCGAGTATCTTCATCACCTGACCGTGTTAGGACTCCGTGCGAAGTTGCCGATCAAGACTGGTCCGTCGTCTGCCCTCCGAGAACACGTGGAACACTTCATCGAAACCTTGGACGATCGCGATCTAGCGGACCAGCTGACGCTACTGCGCCTTGGAGATGGGGACGCACTGGCAGACGTATTGCGCCTACGCCAGCGTGCCAAATCCCGGCAAGGAAAGGCGTCCATGGGATCTTCGAAGTACCGCCAGAAGTCGTCATCGTCAACACCTCCACAAGCATCCACCAAACATGCCCGAGCAATTCGCGCCATTCACATGGCCCATGACAGCGAAAGCTCGGGATCGGACTCGGACTCCGGAGGATCGGACCTCGAACGAAGTAGATCCCAGATCTATCTTGCTGCCGTCGCTGATCAGCGTAAGTCGGAAGATCAGCCTCAGCCACGCCGTGACGCTCAAGGACCAGCAACCAACCCGGAGCAACCTCATCGCTCTCGGAACGACGATCGCGTAGAGAGATGCTCCCACTGCGGGGCCACGCGGCACACGGACCTTGGATGCTGGAAGCGCTTGACTTGTCAGAAGTGCGGAAGAAGAGGACACCCTGGTGATCACTGCCTGTACGTCTGTCGAGCGTGCGGCGAGGTGCATGAAGCCGGAGAGTGCCCGATGGAGGAGTTCTATAACTTGATCCGTCAGTGGTATGATCCCACGCGCCATGCTGGGATGTTTCCCTCGAAGGCGGAGAAGATGTTAAACTAGGACGCTCGCCAGGTTGGAATCTGGTACGAGCCGAGCGTTCTAAGTTCTGCATATTTGCATACGTTGACAGGCAAGCACAGTCGAAGGTCAGTTCCCTGAAGGATCCTATCAACAATACACGTGGAATTCATGAGAAACGTACCGCGACGATCGCGAGCTTGCGAAGAGATGAATATGCGCGATCGGATGTTGTGATGGAACTGGACTTGGCTGATGGAAAGATCCGTGGATACTGGAGAGATCATGCCCCGGATACAGAGCCCGGCGAACTCAAGACCGTGAACGCGCTGACGAGACCCCCGCCAGATATTGGGTGGGAGCTCCGACCCGGGGAATCGCGAGGGTACTGGAAGTACTACGCGCCCGGCAAGTGGTTCAAGCAGGCGAAGATCACCGGGAAGATCAACAACTCGAAGGCGACCATGCTCTTGGACTCTGGCGCAGAAGTCTCAATTGTGGACACCACCTTTGCTCGTAAGGTTGGCTGTATCATAGACGAAAGTCAGAAACAAGAGTGTGTGGGAATTGGAGAGAACGCATACTCAACGTTGGGACGTACCACCATCAAGGTCACGCTAGCTGGGTATCTGGTGTACTTCTTCGACGCCTGGGTTGGCCCGTTGTCGGGCCAAGACGTGATCTTGGGCATGGACTTCATGATCCCCGCCGGCACGATGTGCCTAGCTGACGAAGTCCGAATCCAGTTGTCGGGGAGGCGTCCACCGTACGGTCGAAGCAGTCACTCGCTGCTGTTGGAGGATGACATCTTCATTCCCGTCGGAGGATCAGCCGAAGTTCCCCTGAAACCACCACGCGCGTTAGAACGAGAAAAGCTGTGGATCGTGCGTGGGGAGAAGTGGGTACCTACCGTGTCGAAGGGGCTTGGCCGCAGGCGACACCTGAAGATCACCAACGTTAGCGATTGCGAGCTGCGCCTGGGACGAAACCTCGAACTGGGGATATGGCTCGCCGAAGATCTTGTGCCTCGAGTACCTGGACACGTGTCGGTTGGATCGCGGCGGTACGCAGAGTGGCAAACTCTAGCGTTCGAAGCGACGACTGATCGCCAGGACGATGAAGACCTTCCCGCTGAGACGTCCGGACCGTTAGTGGAACGGCCGGAGTACGCCACCCCAACGCAGCTCTTGCGAAGGGGCGAAACGGCTCCTCGTCCAACGGTTGCTGCGACGACGGTTCGTTGGGCCGAGCCACTTGTGAATAGGCCGGAGACGACCGAAACCAAGCTGGACTCCGAAGAACACAGGGCGGAACCGGAAGCTGACCTCACCTTGGGAGCTGACGCGAAGGAGCCTGATGTCGCAGAGGAACCGGCGGAGATTCAGCTGGACTCCGAAGAACCCAGGCCAGAAACGGAAGCTGCCCTCACCTTGGAAGCTGAAACGAAGGAGCCTGATGTCGCGGAAGAACCGGCGGAGATCCAGGAAGACGCCGGAGGATACTATCATGACGGCGGGAACCTGTTCGCGGAAGACCTTGAAGATCAGATGGCCGTCTTGCCGGAGATTGCGAGTGCCACCGAAGAAGTGAAGATCGAAGACATCCAAGCAGGAGATCCTGAGCTGAACACGCCGGAGGAGATTGACCGACTGAAGCGTATCATCTGGAAGAGGAAGCACCTTCTGATCGGGAAGGGGAATGCCTTTCCACCCGCAGCAGTCGGAGTAGTCTGTGACATCGACGTGGGAGGAGCAGCCCCGATCGCTCAACGCGTCCGCCGAGTTGCGCCGCAGTATCGCGAGAAGCTCTCCGACTTGATCAAGGGCTTGCTGGCTGCGAAGATCATTGTCCCGTCAACATCTCCGTGGGCGTCCCCGATCGTGATCATCATCAAGAAGAACGGGGTAGATATCCGGCTCTGCATCGATTACCGGCTTGTGAACTCCCTGACCCGGCTGATGGTGTATCCGATGCCCTTGATCAACGACCTCTTGGAAGATCTCGACAAGGTCCTCTGGTACTGTTCCTTGGACATGGCCAGCGGATTCTGGGTGGTGCAGATGACGGAACGCGCTCGGAAGATCTCGGCGTTCATTACACCTTTTGGCTTGTTCGAGTGGACTCGTATGCCATTCGGCCTGAAGAACGCGCCGCAGATCTATCAGCGGTTGCTTGACAACGCCCTCTACGGATTCCTCCGAATTGGGAACGGCGATGA
Source organism: Phytophthora capsici (assembly GCA_030324255.1). Taxonomy (NCBI): domain Eukaryota; phylum Oomycota; class Peronosporomycetes; order Peronosporales; family Peronosporaceae; genus Phytophthora; species Phytophthora capsici. The sequence continues at coordinate 1,260,197 of CM059353.1, forward strand.
TGCTGAAGGTCCCGAAGTCATACAAGGGGAACACGGAACTCCTAGTCTGGGTCGATCTGTTCACCGGTTATGTGATCGCTAAAGCAAGCAACTCCCGAACTGCTCAGCAGATTGCTGAGAACTACGAGGAGAGTGTCTTCCGCCGTTTTGGTGCAAGCGAGATCATCAGACATGATCGCGAACCTGGGTTTATGGCAGATGTGTTCCGAGCGTTCAATCGAATAGTGGGCCAACGGCAGAGTCCCACAATGGCGTACAGGCCTCAGGCCAATGGAACGGCGGAACGCATGGTGCAGACGCTGACGCGATCAATCAAGATGTATGTCGCCGACATGAACCAGAAAGACTGGGACGAGTATGCCGAGAGGTTGACATTCGCATTGAACACAGCTCAGGATCGCGTTCGCGGAGATACGCCATTCTTCCTCGTCCATGGCTGGGATCCTCGGTCAACGTTGGAAGCATCTCTGCCTGTGGGGAACACGCGTAGCCGTGATCGCGATCCCAAGAGATGGCGTAATCGGGTGCAAGGCCACTATCAGCGAGCGCGCGAAGAGGTAAACGAACGCCTACGGGAAGCCATCCAGAGTCGTGCAGATCGCCACAATGAAGATCTTCGTCCACATAACATTCTCGCCGGAGATCAGGTCTGGCTGTACTTGGATCGCGTCAAGGTTGGCTACGCACGGAAGCTTGCACATTTATGGCACGGGCCGTTCCGCGTTGCGGAAATGATTGGTCAACACGCAGCGAAGCTGGAGATCGCGGGGACGGAGTATCGGATCTTCCCGATCGTGCACGTGTCGAAGCTCAAGCTCGTTAAGCGTTTCCCTGACCGCCCGAAGACAGAGATCGTGATCGCCGAGGAAGATCGCGTCGACTTCGATGAAGCATTCCTACCAGAAGACAGTTGGGAGCGAGACTTAGACGAAGATGAGTACGAAGTGGAGAAGATTGTGGACGTACGGTCATCTCGGAAAACGCGATATGGACGGAACCGTCGTGAGTTCTTGGTGCACTGGAAGGGATATGACGAGCCGACTTGGGTGGACGAAGTGGACTTGAATTGCGGAGCTCTGCTTCGCGAGTTCGAAAGGAGTCAGGTCAGCCGCAGTCGTTTTGGCGTTATGCAGTCTCACGAAGAGGAAGTGGGAGGAACCCCGTCGCATTAAGTGCGAAAGGGGGAGTGATTCGTGTGGAAGGGCCGCACGAATGGAAGGAGGGGATATATGTTTATGTGAGTATAAGAAGGGACACATCTCAAAAAGAATCTCCGAACTCAAGTCGAGGAGCAACGCGTTACAAGGGTTAGCACGCTGCTTATACGCTACCAGCTGCATCCAAGCACTTGCGGGCGAGAGACATGCTGATGCTGATTGACCACGACTATAGATGGATGCGATTGCAGGACGCTCGTTGTCCGGGAGATCGTTTGTGTCCTTGGCACAGACTCTGACACCGAGGGGAAAGCCTAGTGGACCTTCGTGTTCTTTACGAATACCGTGGTCTCCGCAGCCATCGCAGCCTTCGTGGTCTTCGCAGCCTCTGCGTACTTCGCAGTCTACGAGTACTTCGCAGTATTCGTGATCTTCGTAGTCTTCGCGTGCTTCGCAGTCTTCGCGTACTTCGCAGTCTTCGCGTACTTCGCCGTCTACGTGTACTCCGCCGTCTTCGCGTGCTTCGCAGCCTTCGCGTGCTTCGCGGTTTTCGCGTGCTTCGCAGTCTTCACAGTCTTCGCGTACTTCGCAGTCTTCATGTACTTCGGCGTCTTCGCAGTCTTCGCGTACTTCGCCGTCTACGTGTACTTCGCAGTATTCGTGATCTTCGTAGTCTTCGCGTGCTTCGCAGTCTTCGCGTACTTCGCAGTCTTTGCGTACTTCGCAGTCTTCGAGTACTTCGGCGTCTTCGCAGTCTTCGCGTACTTCGCAGTCTTCGCGTACTTCGCAGTCTTCATGTACTTCGGCGTCTTCGCAGTCTTCGCGTACTTCGCCGTCTACGTGTACTTCGCAGTATTCGTGATCTTCGTAGTGTTCGCGTGCTTCGCAGTCTTCGCGTACTTCGCAGTCTTCGCGTACTTCGCCGTCTACGTGTACTCCGCCGTCTTCGCGTGCTTCGCAGCCTTCGCGTGCTTCGCGGTTTTCGCGTGCTTCGCAGTCTTCGCAGTCTTCGCGTACTTAGCAGTTTTCGCGTACTTCGCAGTCTTCGCGTACTTCGCAGTCTTCGAGTACTTCGGCGTCTTCGCGTACTTCGCAGACTTCGCGTACTTCGCTGTCTTCGTGTACTTCGGCGTCTTCGCAGTCTTCGCGTACTTCGTAGTCTTCGTATACAGCGCAGCCTTCGTGATCTTCGCGTGCTTCGCAGCCTTCGTGATCTCCGCAGCTTTCGTAGTCTTCGCAGTACTTCGCAGTCTTCGCGTCTTTGGGATCTTCGTGACCTTCGCTGCTCTCACTTGTAGACTCCGAGATTACCGTGACTATCGTGTTCATCGTGAACTTCGCCGTCTTAGCGGTCTTCGTTATCTTCATCATACCTGGGATATCCGTGGGCTTCTGAATCACGTGATTTTAGCGGGAAGTCGGTGTACCGTGGGCGGAGCAGGAGCTGCAAGGAAAATCATATAACCATGACGGCTGGACATCTGGATGAAGACCACCAAGAAGTTTGTCATCAAAAAATGGACCTGAGTATGAGGAACAGGAGGCGTACCCTCCAGAGGGTGAACAGCAGCGCTTAGCCTCGGGTGTGCAGCTCGGCCAGGTGTCTATCGTGGACGACTGGATGAATATGAATGACGACACATGATGAGGAGAGACGTGCTAGAAGAATCGCGTGGTTAATACGTACCAGCAGCAGCGTTCGTAACCGTAGATGATGTGGTGAAGTGGGAATCTTGTTTGACGGAAAGGACCGGATCGGGATCACTGTGCCACTTTGGTGGTACACCGTCTCCGTGATCACGATGTGACGCTACATGACCACGGTACCGTTTATATGGTACGGTCCGACAGGATCACGAACATGATCGTGGCCCAATCATTCCATCACAAGTCGAAAGCGATCATCAAGGTCCGGGACAATCATTTCGATACACCAGGGTGATCTCAAGGTCGAAGATCGCAGTGATCTCAAGGTCGAGATCGCGGTGATCCCCAGGGAATGGTGCAGTCATTCGAGTACACCAAGCGCGATCCCCAGGGAAGATCAAGGTACCATAATCATGGTACATGCTGTGGTGATCGCGGTGTGTGGTGATCGCGGTGTGATCAAGGCATCGTCAAGGCTAAGTACGATTGTGGAGCCAGTTTGGCAACGTGTGGCAGAGAGGCGTCGAGGCTTGGGGGAGAGGTTTAGGGAATTGCATATCAGTGTATAATTTGCCGGCTAGCGAACAAGTGTGTCTTTTTGCTTTCTAGAGAACAAGTGAGTTAACACTCAACAAGAGAGGGAGTTCTTCTTATATATCAAGCGTCCTACCTATTCCGGAGCTGGGAAGTATATTGGCCCCCTCTGACGACCAAGGACTGCAGCGATCTACAAGAAGAAGCGCAAGAACGCCTGGATAGCTTGCCCAGGTCGCCCACGCTCCCTTCTCACCCCCCTCAAGATCCCTGCCAGAAGGAGGCAGTCAAGCATCGTATTGGAATTATTGGCCTTTGGTGAACACACCCTAGGACCCCCCGTGGATCTACGCTACCCCGTGATCTACACCCTAACCGACGGCAAGTGAAGAGTTACCACAAGCCGTCAAGCCGAAACCCAAGTGCCGTCCACACCCACTCAACCCAGATCAAGCCCGGCATCTCTTCCGAGTCATCAAGAAGAGCGTAATCGTCCAACCCGACGGGTACACAAGGTGAGCAAGTCTTCAGAGCCCCCCACGGCAAGCGGAGTACCCCCTCCGTCAGTCGGGAGTCCGGACGCCAAGTGTGTGAGTGCCCCTCGCGTCGAGTTTCCTCGCGAGCCACTACGCCACAATGGTGCGCGTGCCCGGATCTTCTGGTGACTCCGGATATCACCGTGAGTCCGACCAGGAAGATGCCAAGATCAAAGTTGAGCCAGGAATCGGCGCGTCGACGGAAGGTGAATCGCCGTCGTCGCATCTGAAGAGTGAAGGATTCACCGACCGCCAGAGCACTGGGAGGAACTCTGGCGAGGAACAGGAGGCAGGTCCAGCAATGGATCTCGAAGAGAAGCCTCACCCTCCTCCCTTGGGCCCTTCGGGGCCCCCTGCGGATCGCGATGCGAATCGTGATCCGCCGGATGAAGATCCAACCGTGAAAACGGAAGGATCTTCACCCAAAACCACTCCCCTACACCTCGCATCTCCGCGAAGAAGTCGGCGTCGAAGCTTGGTAAGCCGAAGTTGAGAGCACCAGACGAGGAGGAGAGTGGAGACGTCAGGCCTTGGACTCCGGATCAGCTACAGAAGATCTTCTACCGGAAGCAGCTCAACGCGTTCTTGCTAGAAGATCCCGTGATGATCGTGATGAAGCCGAAGCTGATTGGAGACCTCCAAGGCCCTGTAACACCCGTTGCGAAGGCGTCCGACCTCATGGTCGCGATCACCAGCCTGATGAACCTGCTGGATGAAGCTGGGATCGTTGCCGGAGCCTTCGACGCTGAAGCTGTGTTCGAGCTCAGCATAACCACCGTTGAGGAATCGGCCAAGCGTCTGCTCAAGCTGCTGAAGCCACTGGTAGGCGTGTCCGCATCATCGTCCAGCCTCGGACCTACGGAAGAATACCCGACCTCGGCTTCCTCGCACTCCGGTTTTGCGTCCGCGAAGGCCTCTGTGTCGTCAGACATCGAATCGGACAACCCCACCGGGCCAACGAGGATGACCCTTGGTCCATCGGGAGCCGCTATGATCCAGGCGAGGAAGATCAAGGAAGAGAAGATGCCTGTTAACCCTGTGCCCGTAGCCAGAGCGTCGACCAACGCCCACAACCCGGACCGCATGCAATCGTTCTTCGACTCGGCCATGGAACGTTTCTTGAAGGAGCAAGCCGAAGAGAAGAACCGCAGCGAGCCTAGAGCACGTGAGGCGTCCGATGTCGACATGGAATCGGTGGGATCGGTCCACGCATCTCCGGATGAGTATGATCCCGACGACTTCAGCATTGACGTTCCCCGCCGAGCAATCGTTGCCTCAGCAGAAGCAACCGCGTCTGCCGAACATACTGCTGCGATCCCGCGAGTCCGGATGTCAGCAATCTCCGAGCTGAAAGAGTTCTCCGGCAAAGACACTGACGAGGATCGCGCCCGCGGCTGGCTGGGCAAGGTGAAGTCTGCGTTCGTCCGTGATCAAGCCCCTGATAGCGAGAAGTGTATCGTCTTCGGGAACTTGTTAACTGGTCCTGCGCGGAACTGGTACCAGCAGTTGGGAAGAACGACGCGTGGCAAGTGGAAAGACCTGCTGGATGGTTTCAGGGCCGAATACTGCGGTCTGGGCGTGTCTTTTGCGAGGCAATATTACCATGCCAGGAAGAGGTCTGACGAGTCGCCACTCGAGTATCTTCATCGCCTGACCGTGTTAGGACTCCGTGCGAAGTTGCCAATCAAGACTGGTCCGTCGTCTGCCCTCCGAGAACACGTGGAACACTTCATCGAAACCTTGGACGATCGCGATCTAGCGGACCAGCTGACGCTACTGCGCCTTGGAGATGGGGACGCACTGGCAGACGTATTGCGACTACGTCAGCGTGCCAAATCCCGGCAAGGAAAGGCGTCCATGGGATCTTCGAAGTACCGCCAGAAGTCGTCATCGTCAACTCCTCCACAAGCGTCCACCAAACATGCCCGAGCGATTCGCGCCATTCACATGGCCCATGACAGCGAGAGCTCAGGATCGGACTCGGACTCCGGAGGATCGGACCTCGAACGAAGTAGATCCCAGATCTATCTCGCCGCCGTCGCCGATCAGCGCAAGTCGGAAGATCAGCCTCAGCCACGCCGCGACGCTCAAGGACCAGCAAACAACCCGGAGCAGCCTCATCGCCCTCGGAACGACGATCGCGTAGAGAGATGTTCCCACTGCGGGTCCACGCGGCACACGGACCTTGGATGCTGGAAGCGCTTGACTTGTCAGAAGTGCGGAAGAAGAGGACACCCTGGTGATCACTGCCTGTACGTCTGTCGAGCGTGCGGCGAGGTGCATGAAGCCGGAGAATGCCCGATGGAGGAGTTTTATAACTTGATCCGTCAGTGGTATGATCCCACGCGCCATGCCGGGATGTTTCCCTCGAAGGCGGAGAAGATGTTAAACTAGGACGCTCGCCAGGTTGGAATCTGGTACGAGCCGAGCGTTCTAAGTTCTGCATATTTGCATACGTTGACAGGCAAGCACAGTCGAAGGTCAGTTCCCTGAAGGATCCTATCAACAATACACGTGGAATTCATGAGAAACGTACCGCGACGATCGCGAGCTTGCGAAGAGATGAATACGCGCGATCGGATGTTGTGATGGAACTGGACTTGGCTGATGGGAAGACCCGTGGATACTGGAGAGATCATGCCCCGGATACAGAGCCCGGCGAACTCAAGACCGTGAACTCGCTGACGAGACCCCCGCCAGATATTGGATGGGAGCTCCGACCCGGGGAATCGCGAGGGTACTGGAAGTACTACTCGCCCGGCAAGTGGTTCAAGCAGGCGAAGATCACCGGGAAGATCAACAACTCGAAGGCGACCATGCTCTTGGACTCTGGCGCAGAAGTCTCAATTGTGGACACCACCTTTGCTCGTAAGGTTGGCTGTATCATAGACGAAAGTCAGAAACAAGAGTGTGTGGGAATTGGAGAGAACGCGTACTCAACGTTGGGACGTACCACCATCAAGGTCACGCTAGCGGGGTATCTCGTGTACTTCTTTGACGCCTGGGTTGGCCCCTTGTCGGGTCAAGACGTGATCTTGGGCATGGACTTCATGATCCCCGCCGGGATCCGCCTTGATCTCGCGGACGGCACGATGTGCCTGGCTGACGAAGTTCGGATCCAGTTGTCAGGACGGCGTCCACCGTACGGTCGAAGCAGACACTCGCTACTGCTGGAAGATGACGTTGCTATCCCCGTTGGAGGATCTGTCGAAGTTCCCCTGAAACCACCACGCGCGTTAGAACGAGAGAAGTTGTGGATCATGCGTGGAGACAAGTGGGTACCTACCGTGTCAAAGGGGCTTGGCCGCAGACGACACCTGAAGATCACCAATGTTGGCGACTGTGAGCTGCGCCTGGGACGAAACCTCGAACTGGGGATGTGGCTCGCCGAAGATCTTGTGCCTCGAGTGCCTGGACACGTGTCGGTTGGATCGCGGCGGTACGCAGAGTGGCAAACTCTAGCGTTTGAAGCGACGACTGATCGCCAGGACGACGAAGACCTTCCCGCTGAGGAGTCCGGACCGTTAGTGGAACGGCCGGAGTACGCCACCCCAACGCAGCTCTTGCGAAGGGGCGAAACGGCTCCTCGTCCAACGGTGGCTGCGACGACGGTTCGTTGGGCCGAGCCACTTGTGAATAGGCCGGAGACGACCGAGACCAAGCTGGACTCCGAAGAACACAGGGCGGAACCGGAAGCTGACCTCACCTTGGAAGCTGACGCGAAGGAGCCTGATGTCGCAGAGGAACCGGCGGAGATCCAGCTGGACTCCGAAGAACACAGGCCGGAAACGGAAGCTGCCCTCACCTTGGAAGCTGAAACGAAGGAGCCTGATGTCGCGGAAGAACCGGCGGAGATCCAGGAAGACGCCGGAGGATACTACCATGACGGCGGGAACCTGTTCGCGGAAGACCTTGAAGATCAGATGGCCGTCTTACCGGAGATTGCGAGTGCCACTGAAGAAGTGAAGATCGAAGACATCCAAGCAGGAGATCCTAAGCTGAACACGCCGGAGGAGATTGATCGACTGAAGCGTATCATCTGGAAGCGGAAGCACCTTCTGATCGGGAAGGGGAATGCCTTTCCACCCGCAGCAGTCGGAGTAGTCTGTGACATCGACGTGGGAGGAGCAGCCCCGATCGCTCAACGCGTCCGCCGAGTTGCGCCGCAGTATCGCGAGAAGCTCTCCGACTTGATCAAGGGCTTGCTGGCTGCGAAGATCATTGTCCCGTCAACATCTCCGTGGGCGTCCCCGATCGTGATCATCATCAAGAAGAACGGGGTAGACATCCGGCTCTGCATCGATTACCGACTTGTGAATTCCTTGACCCGGCTGATGGTGTATCCGATGCCCTTGATCAACGACCTCTTGGAAGATCTCGACAAGGTCCTCTGGTACTGTTCCTTGGACATGGCAAGCGGATTCTGGGTGGTGCAGATGACGGAACGCGCGCGGAAGATCTCGGCGTTCATTACACCTTTTGGCTTGTTCGAGTGGACTCGTATGCCGTTCGGCCTGAAGAACGCGCCACAGATCTATCAGCGGTTGCTTGACAACGCCCTCTATGGATTCCTCCGAATTGGGAGCGGCGATGATGCTGAAGGTGAAGTCGACGTCTTCGAGTCTGGTGAACCCGAGCTGGATCACCAACCGTCTGTCCTTGGTCGACGATCGTATATCGACGACATCTTGGTCACGGCTGACTCGTGGGACAATCTCTGCGAGAAAGTGGAGCGGCTGCTGGACGCCTGCGATCGCTGGAACTTGTCGATCAGCGTGGTGAAGAGCTCCTGGGGCATGCGAAAGGTCGATTACCTCGGCCACCGAGCCTCGATTGAAGGACTCGAAGCGCACCCGAAGGATCTTGAGTCCCTGTGCGACTTGCCCTTCCCGCAGACCTTGCGCGCGATGCAGTCGTTCCTCGGCAGCCTGAATTACTACAGCCGCTTCATCGAGGACTTCGCCGTGTATGCCGCGATCTTGTACGAGCTCCGCGAGTCGGACTTCTTCGAGCTGCGTTGCCGAACGGTGATCCCGGAGTATTCGGCGTATGCAGGGGACGTGGATCGCGAGAAGGCCGAGAACGATCGCTGGACGAGAGCCACGGTAGCGTTCACCATGCTGAAGGCCAAGATCATGTCGACTCCAATCTTGAAGCACTTCGATCCCGATCGCCCACCAGTGCTCGTCATCTATG